>JAWLRI010000280.1:235361-272188 GCA_034781795.1 Crypturellus tataupa
GCAAGCACGTGTGGGCTTTTCCTTGTTTTTTTTTTTTTTTTTTTTTTTTTTTTTTTCCAGGAGGAGAGTAGGCTCATCAGCCTATGGCAGAGCCTCTCCAAGGCTCTCCAGGGGAGCTCGCTCCCCTGGGTAGTGAAGGGGAGGGCATAAGCTGGGCCACCTCGGGCGGTGTCAGGGGTGGCATCCCAGGGGGTACCTGGGTTCCCCTGAGCCCTGGGTTTGGGTGATGTTGGCCCCACACATTTCTGGTGTCCAGGGTTGGCTGTGGCTGTCACAGTGCAGAGAGGACAGGGCACCTCTGCTGCGGCCCCCAATACGCTCATGCTCTGCACCTATTGAAATCCTGTTCTCCCTGAGGTTGGTAGCAAAAAGGTCAAAGCAGTTAAATACCCAAGATGTTTTAATTGTTTTTACTTGGGGCTTTCATGGTGCTGCTGGAAGGTCTGAGCGATGGTCTTGCAGGCACAGCAGCGGGTCTCTGAATGGGCCATGGTACAGCCCAAGAGGGGGATGTCAGAGCCCAGCTGTCTCCCCTCACCCTAGCACCCTGCTTCTTATTTCTGGCAGAGTGAAAAGAGTGGGAGATAAAAACATTTCCTTAAGCTACCTGTATCAGAAACCTCAGTTTTAAGATAAATGTGCTGTTTTGCAAGGAATGACCTTTAAATCATGAGGGGATATCGGCTTAAGCTAATCCTACCTCTTTCTGCTTTGCAAATATATTAATATAAATGTTGTGGAATTTACATAGTCTTAGTAGGACTGGAAAAACCCTAGGGACTTTTTTTTTGATTTTGAGAGAATGGGAAGCTTTATGATGCAAATAATGAATTCTAGAGGCTGCTTCAATTTTGAGTAATGAAGATTTCATTATAAAGTTGGTATTGGATGACTGAAGTTCTACTTTTTGTTCATGTGCACAAGCAATAGAGCTTAGAAAAAGCTTAGAGCTGAGCTTAGAAAAGAAGCCTAATAATCAGAAATGCTTGAATTATTTAGTACGTGTGTCACCTGAGTCATTTTGCTCTTTGTGCTCGTAAATGAGCAAATCAAAGAAGGTAAAAATGTTTTGCAGGAATGGTTTGCATGAGGAAACGCCAGGTAGGATGGATGGCATTTCTGTGGGTACTTGGCATAGTTCCAGTCTCTGGCCGTGTTACAGCCATGCCTGTGATCGTAGCAGGGTGATGAGACACCCTGTAGATCCCTGGGGCACCCTGGACCCCTTGCAGGCTTGTTTGCCTTCTGTGTTAAGCTGGGAGGATTCCCTTTCCTGCCTGGTTTCTAGTTTTTGCGCTAGTGACTCTGGTTTGTAAGCCCTGGGTGAACCTGTTGTGCAGCACAGAGAACCTGTTTGGAGGGGCTGTCAGACCACAGGAGTCACCAGGAGAGCCTCTTGGGAATATTTGTTAGTCGGTAATTTTTGCTTTCTCTGCGTTTGGCTCCAAGTCTTCCTGTGCAGGCTTAAGCACACGCGTGTGCCAGTGCTGGGCATCGGCTGCTTGCCAGCTCGCAAGCTGGTTATCACTTCTGGAGGGCTGAGCAGCTTGCTAAAGGGCCTCACATGGGCCCAGGGAGCACAACCTGTCCCTCCCTTCAATGATGGGGAAAACAGAGATTAAACGACCGGATTGAAGGACCGATGCGAGGCCATGCACTGAAGACAGGAGGCTGCGTTGTGCTCGGGCCTCTAGAGGGCTCTTTCTCTCCAGGAAACGGGGTGTTGCTGCTCCTAGTGAGGGTCCAAAGGGACTCGTAGATGAGCTGGTCACACAGACCGTTCCCTTGGCGCTAACTCTCCAACACTGCACAAGTGATTCCGTCAAGGAAGTCCTTTTCCCTTGAAGAAGGACAGTCCTCCAAGGAGGGCTGAGAATCCCCTTGAAGTTCTCCATTTTAAAATCACTTCTGCACTAGATTTGAGGAACAACTCCCGAACGTGGCATGATGAGGGTGAATCACCCATAGTTGGTGTCTACCTTCCCCATGCCAAGGAGGACATGGTGGCCGGGCAGTGGCCCGGTGCCACACGCTTCAGCGTCTACAGAAAGAAAACTTCTGTGTGCGGTCGGCTGCTGGTGCCCGAGGCGGGACACGTTGGGCCGTGCCCCTAGGAAACACCTGCAGCGAGGGGGTACACCGGAGGGTGAACCAAAGCTACCACAAAACCCATCACGTTACTGTTTGAAAAACAGGGGCTAGCGTGAGACATGGTAATTGTGTGTGATCCCGCAGCTCCATGCTGCAACGTTTGATTTTGTTTTTTAAATTTGGTTTTATTTTTTAAGCCCTGAATGGGGGAAGGAGATAGCAGCCACAGGATGTGACCCTGGCCCTGAAGGCTTTGCACACACGTGCAAGCAGGGAGCAGAGCGTGGCTGGGGAGATCAGCGTGGGGGAGACATCCAGGCACGGGGCCTGTGTGCGTGGGGTGTCCGAGCTGCCCTCAGCAGGGTGCTGGCCCATGGCGCTAGTGAGGGATGCCCCAGATTGCTTGTCCTCACTCAGCTTTTGCCTGTGGCAGCTTTCATGTGATCTCGGGTCCAAGTGGCTCTGCAGGTTTGTGGCGGTGCTGAGCCCCAGCTGTGTCTCTGTGGCATCCTGGGTGCTCTCTGTGTCAAGGGAGAAACTCATATCATTTTTTTACAGGGCAGAATGAACACGCTTCGGGCAAGGTTTTCAGTTTGCCGGGCACCTGGTAAACTGTCCTTCCCAGCCGGCCAGCCCGCATCCTGTGCCCTGTGTGCGCCGGCCAGGAAGCTGGCGTTGCCGCCGTCTCGGAAGCGCGGAGCCGCGCGGAGCCCTCGCAGCAAGCACAAACCGAAAATAGCCAGGACAAGGCCACTACATGGGAAGGAAATAGCTGATGGGAATTAGTAGCGGTTTCATTACTGACATCATGAAATACGGCTGTGCATCCGCAGAGCAGTGCCTCAGCGCGCTCCCTCTGCAAACACTGCTCTGGCATGGCTACAGGGTGTTACCCTCCCTGGCTTTGGTGGCATTTTGCAAAAATCTCCTTTGGAAATGCTTTGAGCAGCTTATGCTGGAGTCACCTTTTACTGCAAAAAGCAGCCATGGATCTTTTTTTTTTTTACTGAGGTAAACCTCAGGTTACTGAGTTTTTTTTTCTGCTGAACAGGCCAAATACCCTGTATTCTCACTTCCTTATACTTATCATATAAGTTTTGTACTGTATGTGCATTACTATATTTTTATATGCTATACTGTTACATATTACTTATATCAGTAATAAAAAGTCAAGATAAAATGTAGATTTTCATGATAAATGACCAAACTCTCTTCTCCCCTCCTAACTGGGAGATGCCGGATTTCAGTGTGACAAGTTTGAAATCTATCTCAGATAGATTTCAGTACCAAGCATCAGTACCAAGCACAAAAGAGCAGGATCAAAAGCCTCACGAGATTTCCTAAGTGGATCTGCTGGGTACGGCCTGAAGGGGCTGCCGGGGAAGCGAGTTCCTACCCATGGCGTGGCGAGCCTGGAAAGCCCCCTCGCAGCCGAGTTTCTCTTCGGTTGCCTTCATCTGACCACCGCTATGAGCCAAGCTGTGAGTGGGTTTTTCCGGGACCCTTAACAGAGGCTGTGACAGGCATCAGGCTGCAAGTCTGATTCAGGTAAGCGAGTGCTGCAACTGGGGCCTAAAACCCTCGGGCTCCACCACCGTGGCTGTGCTCAGCAACATGAGTTGGAAATTGTGAATAATATCTTTGTGGAAATTGTGAATAATATCTCTGCATGCTTTTGCCCACTCCACTTCTCTATTTTGAAGACTTTGTTTTTTTCATTTTTGTCCCCAGTTGAGATGAACATATTAACACCTGCTCCTTTTCTAGGGAGCCCCTTGCCCTGATGAGCGCCCGGGCAGGCGCGGAGCAGCACGCGGTGCCAGCCTCAGCGCGGCCGTGGTTGAGGCAGCAGGTAACGCACGCGCCGCTCCAGTCGGGCTGCGCTCAGCCCCGAGCTCCGCTTGCCGCAGACGTTCATCTGCCGTTGGCGCGACACTTTCTCTTGCTGTTCTTCAGAAATGTGCCTCGTTTTTTCTCTGTTTCTTATCTCCCCAGGGATCCTGCCTTGTGTGAGCCGTGTGTGAGCTCCGGAGAGACGCGCGCTGCTGCGGAAGGAGCGAGCAGGGCGCACAGCTCGGGCCTTCGCCGTGTGTCCAGGCTGGGTGAGGTTGTCAGACCCAGGCCCGCAGCAGCAGGGATGATTTTCAGCTCTCTCTGAGACCTTTGGGCGAGGGCCCTGCCGTGCTGCCGGGCTACCTCGCTGCAGGGCAGCCATCAGGTGTCTGCAGGAGTCTTACCAAGCAGCGGCCTTCAGCCAGGCTTCGGTGGTGACCGCCGTGCCCCGGCGGTCAGCTTCGGCTCACGTGTTGCGCCACCTCCGCAGCGTCAGCAACCTTCATGCTGACACCATAAGTGGCCCCCAGCAGAGCGTGGCGGCCCGGGAGGCCTCCGTGTGCTGCCAACCGCTGCTGCAGCTCAAGAGGAAGGATCTGCAGAGCCAGCAGCCCCCGTGGTGGCCGGGCTGCAGCCTCCGTCGCGAGGCCATTCGGAGCTCTGGCCTGGCAGCGTGTGCCCATAGTCGGTGTTTCCTCTGCTGCCGGCGCGCCTCACCTGACCGCGCTCTGGGCAGACGGTGTTTCCTTGATCTTGTTGAGCTCGTGTTCCTTATTTTGTCCTCGGCCGCAGGAGCGGTTGGTCCCTGCCCCGCGCCGTTGCTGCAGGGCTGGGTGCTGCATTACTGCTACGTGTCCATGCAGCTTGCGGATGAGCGGGATCTCACACAAGGAGGTTGTTACACCTGTGCTCAATGGTCGTGCCACAGCGGCTCGCTGGTATCTTCTGCGGTTCGTGGGATTTTTGTCTGTCCTCTTAAGCCTGACAGATTTCATGTTTTCTTTCTGAGTGGTAATAACAGGGATGTAGCATAAAAGCAAAGTGCCCTTGATGCTCAAATCCTCCTCTCCTTTCTCCCACAACGTGGATTAAATAGCCTTGCAAGATAAATCATGTAATCAAAGCCCAAAGATAAAAATTGGAGTCTGGATTAATAGGAAGATAAATTTAACAGTGTATTGGGAAAGAGGGAGTAATAAATTATTTTCAAATATAACCCATGGATTTAATGCAATGTATTGTTTCACATTTGTGCCCGAAATTGTTGTTTCTCTGGATTGGAAGCCCTTGTAAAGATGGGAGTGTGTTTAAGTGCTGGAATGCAGCTATTCTCAGTGATTTACGAGCACACACAAATGAGTACATACACTCCTGAAACAAACTGCAGAACAAGAAAGAGAAGATAGATTATAGAGATAATAAAAAGGTACAGAGTAAGATGGAAACATAGCTATAAAATAACTGATAAAGGCCCCTGAAGGAGGAGAAAAGGAGTTTCTTTTGGAGGCAGGCTGAAGTAGAGCTCTCTGTAACAGCACTTAACCACCCAGGCCCAAGTCTTTCCACAAGCTCTGAGCAGGTCCATACAGCAACTGTGCAAATATTATATGTCAAAATCAGATAAAATGTACTGTTTCCATTGGCTTTGCACTAAGATTTTTTCATTTTATTCAAACCTACAACTCAGAGTGAAACTGTGGGAGGGAAGGAACTAATGAAACTTCTGTGGATGGGACCCAAATCCAAAATTGGCACATGCGTATGAGAAACGCGTTGCCAACATTTTTCATTTTCCACTTCAGTATTGTTTGCTCCTGCTCTGCAGCTGATGCCCACGAGATGGGGCTCTTCCAACACTGCTGCTCCACGCTTCCTTGCAGCCCTTCTGCAGAGCTGCTGGGCACGCTACCATGCGTTTTATTTCCACGACAATATTTCTAAATTACATGGGACTTTATGAAAAACTAGCATCCAAAAAAACCCCATGGAACACGATGTGCATTTTGTCAGGCCTCACTGTCAAGTGGCTCCTTGCAAACGAAGCGCCAAACCTGCTCGTGATGGCAGCGGGTTTTTGCTGGATAGTGTGCTGTGCTGGAGGGGAGCTCTGTCCCTTTGTTATTTTGGTACTGCAAAGGGAAACCCCGCGTGTCCCACACCTGCACTGCATGCAGGTGGCAACATGCAACATGCGCCAGCCCTTGATGGAAGGCCCTGCTTCTTTGTCCAAACTGCAAGAGGTTCCCACTTCAGCATTCCCTTGTTGCTGCCAGCATCCACCTCTTCCCTTTCTGCTTTATCCTCATCAACCCCACTCCCTGTGAATTCTCACAGTGGAAGGAAAAGCATTTAGATGGTATTTTACTGTTATGCGTGCTGAAGAACCTCTTTTGCATGATCTGGTCTTCAATCAAGTTGTGACTGTGAAGCCAAATGCCTGGTTTCCCCCCCTTCGGGCTGCTTTCCCACCTGCACCATGTAGCATGGGAAGGAGAACAGCAGCAGCTGAGGCCGTGGCTTTCATCGTGGGAGTTTCTAGAGAAACTGTTGTAATTAGGGCCAGGATAATATGCAATATTCATAATGCTTGAAGGGAATATAACCTGAAAATATTTTGCTTGCTGTTTGTGTTGTAGCTGTTGAGGGCTGCTTTGGCGTGGTCAAGTTAGTGTTTTCTGTACATGGTGTATCTGTTTGTGTGAAGAAGATAAGCAGTTATCTTTGCAGAAAGGTGATGTTGGCAACACGCGCCTGTCTCAGGGCAGCTACGGCCGTGATAACGGGTGAGCGGAGCAGGTGGGGCAGAGGCTTTGCTTCTGAGGAGGCACCGGGGGGATTTGTTTGGCAGCTTATTCCTCCCTGCTCCGATGACAGCAGGAAAGCTGATTGCTGCTTCCCAGGCATGCGGGGTCTTAAATTCTCACTGCCAGAGGAATTGGCTGTGTGGAAATCACAGCAAGATAAATAGAGTTCAGCTATTTAGGGCAGGGCGCTGTCACAGACAGATCTGGTAACACTGCACCTGTCCAAGTTCCCATGCGAAATCTTAATTTGCAAATCCTGCATCGTAAAAGTTCTCTTCCATACGCTTTAAAAGAGCACTTCCCCCACTCCTCCTTCCCAGCTCCCTCCTCCCATATCCCCCATGCTTTATAGCAGAGAACATAAGAGGGGAAACTTTGGAGGAAATGTAAAAACCCCCTGGGAGGCATATCCCCCAAGGAGAGTGTCATCCTCTTTCCAGGAATTCCTGGAGCTCGAGTAAAATATCTGACATGCTGTAGGCATTCTGCCAGCACCATGGTCTCTTCAAGACAGGGTCAGTGACAGAGTGGCTGTAATTTCAATGTATTTACTCTTAAGACCTTCCCACAGAACATAAGCAGAAGACTCCAGGGAGCAGGCAGAAGTTGGGTTGTGCTGCTGCAGGGGTACACATTGCTGTAGTTGGCTTCCCATCAGCTGAAATTTGTTCGTTTGTCTTCCCCTCTCAAAGTGACGTCCTTTGATGTAGTGCTCCTTGGGCTGATGCCTTGCCCCATTGCCCTTGTTCTTTTGTGGACAGTAATGGGGATGCTAATACAGATTCTCTAAACATAGGTTTAAAGGCTTAATTTTCATAAATACGTGGGCATAATTGTGCATGCCTAGCACGTAGCTACCGTGCACCTTCTCTGTGTGTGTGCAGTTGCCATACTTGCCTGCCTGGATCTGGTTTGCACACACAAGTGGTTGTGTAGGTGCAGTGACTTGCCATTTGCATGTTCAAATACAAACGTGTGTTTCAAAGCGTTCAAGAACCTGAAATACATGGTCGTGCGTGCATGTTGGGGTGTAAATGGGTAAGGTTTCCTGGGGACGGACAAACGTCCATAACTGCTTATGGACTTCACTGCTGTGTAAATTCCTTCCAACTAACTGGTCCAGGTCCTGAAATGTCTGACTTAATCTGGCTCTGGGAGAGCTGCCCAGTTGGAGGGAGGGATTTCTCCGTGTGGGAGCGTGATGCGGGGAACGCTGCTTCCAGGAGGCAGGAATGAGTGAAAAGCCCGTGAGCCCAGCTGGCTGGTCGGCCCTGCGTGCAGGCCGCTGCTCCAAGGCAGAGCCAAGGTGAGTGGGGCCGTGTGCCCGCGGTGGGAGCTGGAGCAGCCCAACGGGACGGCCCCGCAGGGCCCTGCAGCACCGTGAGGATCAACACTTCTCCCCTGCCATTCTTTGCCAGGGACACGAGGCACGTGCTAGCTATTGATAAACACCCCTGCCATGGATATTTATTTAGAAGTCAAAAAGCAGTAAAAGATACTAATAAACTGCCATATAAATGTTACTGGTTGAAAGGCCTGGGCTAAGAATTACATGAGATTTCCATGAGCTTCACATGGTAAGGGTGTGAATGATTTAGGCTGGTGATTATTCTAAACACAGAGTGTGATTGAGTTTTTAGGATTTGGAAGGATTAGACTTGCTTGTGAAGTGAGTATTTAATTTCTCCTCAATTTCAACTCATTCTTTGTAAATTTTAAAACTGCAAACCATCATGCCCTTGGTCCAAGGCACATGATAGTCTTTGCTAATTTTCCCACCTCCACTTAAACTAAGCACTTTCTTCAAGCATTACTAATGCTACGTGCTGCAAAAATGTTTTTTTTTTTTTTTTTGGTAGTTCACCCTTGTGTGTGCGTGTGCGCGTGTGTGCATGCACATGAGCAGACATATGTGTTTCATAACAGGTTTTTGTGCTTCTGAGTCAGAACTGAACTATTAAACCATAACACATGGTTGACATCCACAATTCACTCAGAAGTTTTTGTCATTTAAATATGGGTAGCCATGGATTGCTACTTTCCTTTCCTCTAAAACGTAACCAGATTTCCTTTATTCTCAGCACATAAAAATCAGAGGGAAAAGATTTTCCTGAGCCTATTGGTGTCACTTGATCAATACATTAAATTTTTATTTGTTCAATCCTGCTTAAAAACACATTCTCAAAGAGACAGATCTAAGCAAAGATTCTGTTCTGTCTGTCTTCAAATATAAAATGTTTGCTTACCATAAGAATATTAAGAAAATTACATATTTTCACGCTGTAAGAGTCTGTGCTTGTTCAGAGCACAAGTAATCACCTGTTAGTAAATTGAGGTAAGAGTTGCAGACAGATTGTCTTAGTGTTTGAATCTAACTAATTGTATTAATTCTTTCAAATGGTTGCCTCTCATCTGGCTGGTTTTAAAGCAAGATCAAAGAATGGTAGCGTTTGCTGCAGTGTGGAGCTGTTTGTCTTGCCTGTATTTCACACTGGGCTATAGGAGTGCCTTCCCTTGTCTCAGTGCTTGTTGCTGTAAGCTGGTATGCTTCTACAGAGCTAAAAATTTTGCTTTCTCCTTGCAGATACAGTAGGGATGCCAACTAGAACATTGTAATTAAGGATGTGTTAAATCTTATGCTGATACCAGGGGTTTAATGAAAAGCGTCATCTATCTGATGCTGCAATGAGTCAAGCAAAAGGGATGGATTGCGGGAATTGAGTCTGGCTCTGATTCAGAAAAACATTTTAAGCATATTTTTCATTCTGACTCTAATCAAGAAATCACATAAGCACATTCTTAACTTTAGGGACAATCTATTTTCCATAGACTTCGGGGAAAGATGTTTCCCTGATTCAGAGCTGCCTCATGAAGAAGGCAGGTGCCATTTGAGATTTACGTCAGCCCATCTCTCTGCGTGTAAGCTTAGCGTGTCTATAAGGACCCTTCTTTGCTTGATCTGGGCTCTGGAAGAATGTTGACTTTACCACTTCAGAAAAAGAAGGTGATCAAGCAAGGTTTTTGTAAGCTGAGGATGTGAAAGTTTGTGTCAGAGGGGTTTTCAATCTTTGGCTTCAGCATAAAAGGTGGCAGTGGTGCTGCAATGCTGAGATGCTTTCAGCTGTTGTAGTGGTCAATAAGTGTAATTAAATGTGAGATTTTTAATTAGGTTCAGTGTAAGGTCTATAGGGGACAGCAGTAAGGACTTCATGTGCAGTGTGTGCTTGGCTGTGGCACAGACTGGCCACACGTAGGCAGGTCAGCTTTTCAGCTTTTCACGTTCTTTGTAAACTTTTTGGAGCAACTGTGCTTCAGACCCAGGTGTTTGACTCATCACGGAAGTTTTGTCCAAAATAGCTTGGTAAGGGCTCTGCCAATGCCTCAAACAATGACCTGTTCTGCAGGCTTTCTGGCTATTATTGCTATTTAATAATCACACTGTGCTAAAAGTATATGATATGGCAGACTCTGAGGCTAAACCAGGTGGTGTTTGGAACAGTCTGAGAAGGTGACTTTACTCCTCATTGTGTTAACGGATGTGGCCTGAGCGTAAACCATGAACCAACCAAACTGTGTGCATGCACTCTGCGAGTTGGGCCCAGGCATAGCAGCCCTCATGCCCTAGACCTCATGCAAGGGGATGTTGTCCCATTTCAGGGCCATTGGTGGCTGCAGAGTCTAGTGCCTCTTTTGTTGCCTCTCTTCGCAGTGAAAACTGCATGGCGGGATTTGGGGATTTGCATGGGCCGGAGATGTCTGTGTGCCTATACCTGTAGATGGTTGGTTGTGCAATGCAACCGGTGCAAAATTATGTGGTCTGAAAGGATTTGTGCTCCCAGTTGGGGCAAACAGAGCTGAGTGCTACTTGGCATCCTCTGGGAGCAGCCTGGCTCTTTTGGCAGCGCCTGCGTTGCTCTGCTCAGTGGTCACGGTTAAAGCAGAGTCCATGAAGTTTGTACAGGCTGGGAGGTGGCATCAGAAAGTCCCTGTCTCTCAAAGTGGACCGAAGCCGTGCATTTGTATCAGTTTTGTTTTTCCAGGATACACTGGAAGTATATATACAGTATCTCCCTATCTCCCTGAGATGGGCACTGATGAGACTGTGGTGGCCCTGGCCTGGCTTCTGCACCCTGGGCCGTAGCCCCTGGGGTGCCGGGCGCGCGAGGCTGCGCTGGACCGCTGGCAGTGCTGCTAACTGATCGGGTGGCTGCACAAGAGTCCTGCGCTGAAGCAGCAATGGAAACCGTGCTGTCAAACTGTCAAAATCCATCTCAAGTTTGGATATATCCAGACACGCTACCTTTTTTTTTTTTTTTTTCCTCCTCCCCTGCCTCCCTGCCTTTATGAGGATTAAAGCTTATTATAAAGCTTATTATTACGGTTATCTGGTTCTTCTGGTTGTAAGGCTCTATTTTCAGTTGCAGTGCAGCTTTTGATAAGCACGAGCCTTTGAGTTGAGTGTCTCTGTGTCAGGCTGATTTTGCAGTGAAATATCAGCCAAGGTGATTTGACCATTTTTGAGTACACCGTTGGGACCGCATTGAAATATTGGGCTAAAGTTTCATGCAGACACACAAGTGGGGTACAGGAGACAGATGGGAGAACTGGGACCTCAGAAGCTTTTTGCCATCAGCAGAAGAAATCTGTGGACACTGCTGATGCCGTTGAGGCTTGTTCCCATGGAGGCTCAAAACTTTGACTCATTTTTTTTTGCAAAATGAAGGTCATCACCTCTCACACCTCCTTTCCCCTGGCCCATCTCCCAGGGCTATGGAGAAAATTAGATTATGTTTCTGAAGTATTTGCTGATGATATGGTGCCACAGGAGAAAAACAGAAAGAAATTAGTAAATTATGCTATGGAACTGTGTTTTGAGGATTGCAGAAAATAAACCTGTGCAACATTAAGGAGGAAACAGAATGCTCAGTCCTAGGTCTCCGCTCACCCTGAGTGCATAATGACATGTTTTCTGTGGAAAAAAAGTATGATACGATCAAGTTAATTAAAGGCTATGGCAGAATGTATATGTACAAGGGGGTAATTGAAGGATGATGAATGACTGCCAATTTGATGTTACCTAACTGGGTTGATTTCAACTGTTCTGTATTTATTTATTTTGGAGATGTCATAAGAAAGAAAGATATTTTAGTAAAACAGCAAAATTAGCGGAGTAAACGGTACTAGTTTCTTGTTACTTTATGCCTCATGGAGACAATGAAATGATATAGTGAAGAGAGGAGAGAAACAATGGTGTGCACATCATACATAAAAAGATACCATAACAACAGTGATCTGTCTGCCATAGTAATGAACTCAAACATTTGGAATAATATGATTTCACAGTAAGAAATGACAGTGGAGCTGTGTTGAACTGAATATCTATATCAGACAGCAGTGACTTATCCACATGCAACTACAGAAAAGGTTGCATATTTTATTAAAAGATGATTCACAGCAAACAGGATGGATCACTTTACAGCTCCTCTAAATTCTTAGCTTTCCTGGATTCACTGGTCACTCTAGTGTGTGTTATTTATTAGCATCTCTTGCTCTGTACTGCTCTCTGGATTTCCCCACAGAACCACGCTCACCAATTCCCAGTCCTCTCCTCCGCCCCAGGCTTTTTTGAGGTGTTTTTACTGCAATATCTAGAAAAGTCACTCTTTAGTGTATTCAGTTTCTCAAAGACTTCTGCCTGCTTTTGCTGCTGAGAAACTCTGGCACAGAGGTTTGTTGCGTGCCCAAGAAAATAGGGTTGGATTTTGTATCCCTGTTTCTCCATGTGCGTCAGACATGTGGCTCCTTTCCCGCTCTCCTTCGCGTGGCTGCTCCATGTTTTCTCTGGTTGGGTACCAGGCAGCCTCAAGGACTCACTGCTCCACATCACCCGGACCTTCCTCCATGCTATTTTCAGGCTTCCTTTTCTGAAGCAGGCCAAAAATTTTACAGGTAGCTTCCACCCAGAATTACCTCTGAGGAAAGAAAAATCTGATTAAAAGTAGGAAAACCAACCCTCCCACACAACTTAATTAACCTTGAACCTCATGGAAGATCAACTACTTTTTAAGACTATTTGTAACCATCGCGTTGTGCAAGGGCAGGCGCGCAGCATTACTTGATCTTATCTTCAGTGCCCTGGTCGTCTTTGATCTCCATCTGACTTTTCTGCGTTTGTTTATGTGCCTTCATGCCTTACTTCAAAGCAGACAGCAAAGCCTTCGGGGCAAGGGCTGATGATGTGGTGGGGAATGAGAAGGACAGATAGTCTCCCTGCTCTGCGGGTCCAGCCTTGGCTGGGAAAGGGGTGAGCACGGAGCTGCTGATAGTCAGATTGTAGGTAAAAGCAACCCTTGAAGTGGGTTAATTCCCCCTTGGCCTTGCCATGGGCAGAGATCGTGTTTGAGCAGCTTCTGTGGATGCGGCCCTGATCTGCAGGGGAGGGAGTTGATGCTTCTGCAACGTGTGTGACAGCCAGCAGTGAGCATGGCCTTTGCTATGACCTGTTGCTGGCCACAAACCTCTGCCAGGAAGATGAAAGGAGCCATTATTATGTCCAAAAAAAAATTATAGAAATGTCAGCTGTTTTTAACTTCAGCTTTCATATTGTATCCACTCCAAGGGGAAGTTCGCAAAGAGTTTCAATTATTCTCTGTGGAGGCATTGATCTTCAAGACAGTCTTGAACACATAGTTATTGTCAGATTTTACACAGACAAAATGAATAGTATGAGGAAAAGCCAGAGATAAGACAGCCAATGGGGAAATATCAGAAGATTACCCTAGAAATGTGCATTGATCTTTTTAATGCTTTTAATTGTGTTGAATGCTTGAGGGAATAAACCATACAAAGCAGCTATTGTAGCACTGAATTAGGGAGGACTGGCTGTGGCCCTGCATGAGAGCTCAGCTCTGAACACCTGGCACAATGAAAGACCCAAGCTGGACCAGAAATGCCACATTCAATGCAAACAACTGAGCACTGGTAGTTTTGTTTTCCCTAAAGACTCATCTCTGGATTTTATTACAGTGATTGGGGAATGTCTTACCCTCTTATTGACCTTGTGCTTTTTCCTTTCTAGATTTTTCGTCTGTCACTTACTATAAGAAAGATACTTTGGCACTTGACTTTCTAAAAATGTTAAAATAAAATGTACTGAACCTCCAACCAGGAAAAAGATGTTAAAGTAGTAACTAGTGATCTACTAGTGATCCTTTGTAACATGAGCTTTCTGTATTTGAATTAAGCTCCTTGGAGGTGGTTCCTTGCAGCTCTTTCCTGTTATGCATGATGGCTTACATTTAAAAAAAATCTCATTAGTGATATCTTTATTTCTAACGCATTGTAAATAGCTGCAAAAGCCAGGGATGGGGGTTATAATCTGATGAGAATGCACCAGAAAGAAACCTGCAGTGGTCAACAGGGAGGTTGGAAAACTGTAAAGTCAAAATAGATGACTGTTGGGAGGGGTTTGGCTGAGCCCGTTTTTTGTTCATTACTGCTCAACACTTTCATAACATGTATAGAAACTAGATTATTAAATTTGTAGATGACATCAAAGTGGTGTGAGCACATCTCAGGGTGATGTTTGAATTGTAATGGTTCTCAACAAATTAAAGATTTGGCCTGGAAAAGGCAAGTCCAAGATATTGCCCTTCCCTAGAAACAGCCAGAAGAACATTGGGAAGGACGAAATGGGCAGGAACTCTGCAGGGAGGCATCAGGGAAAGTGCTTAGTTGCAGGCTGAATATGAGGCAACATGAGCCTCCCATTGAAGGATAGAGAAAAAACAATAGCCCTTAGGGGTAGCAGTATGAGGTATAGGAGGCATGTGGTGAGCTTGTGTTTGGATAGGGCAGCTGGAGGACCCTGTCCGCAGCAGGAAAGCAGGGCGTCAGTTGGAAAGGGTCCAGGAAAGCACAGTTAGAGTCATCAGAGATGCAGCAAATAACATCTGGTGGTGAAAGCCTAGAAGAATGAGGGCTTTACAGACTAAAGAAAGGGAGGCTGAGGAGATAAGATAGAAATATTTTGATGCTGCAGCATTCTATAGAGAGTAAGGGCCTGACTGTTAGGAAACAGTCTGGAAATTTCCGATTTAAAAATAGGAAACACTTTCCAATGGTCATGATCTGAAGCATAGGAACTGGATACCTGTTTTAGGGTGAAGCTGGCGAAATATCTATCAGAATGACACTGGAACTGGATTCTGCTTTGTGACAGTGGGAGGAACGATGTAGTTTGCCAAATCCCTTTGAGTGACATAATTCACTTGAGTGACATTCAACAGCATAAATATTTCAAAGTGTTTTCTCTGAGCAAACTGAAAGAGAAGATAACCTGATTTCAGATTTATCTTGCTTGGCATGCACAATGTCATGTGGCATGGCTTTGCTTTGCACAGCAGAACTTCTTTCAGTTCATTTTCAGGAACCCTTGTGCAGAGCTGAAAAAAAAAAAAGAAACAGAAGTTTGCTTACTGGGGGAGAGTATCTTCTGCAATTAACTGTGGCTGGAATCTGATCTCTGGTGAGTGTGTGCAAGTTCAGAACCTCATTGCTTTTAAAACGACTTTGTCATGAGTTCTGAACATTGCTGAGCCCTGTTGGCTCCTATTTTTGTGTGTCTGTTGAGCAGATATTAACTCTAGTGTGTAGTCTGGCTAAATAAAGGTGACTATCAAATACAACTTATTGGGAATTTGATTTGAGCAACAGCTTGCTTTGGCAATTAAATTTTTATAAGTCTGTTTTGTGGTAACACATGAAACTGTGACTCCTAAAGGGGAAACAAAAGTTAAGAATAGTATTAGTAAGAATGTGGCTTTGGTGGTTTTTCTTAGTAGCAAGGCAGATGAGCAAGACAAAGCCTGTAAAAGGAAAGGAAAGAAAAGAAAAGGGGGTGGGAGGATCATGGAGTAAAGAGGAGATTGCTAATGAGTTTTGAAAAATCCAGGTACGAGCTAGTATTGGTTTGTGCATGTGGAGGGATAGCCTAGGTTTGCTAGTTCTTGATTGTTAAAGACAACTTTGTACTTTAGCTGAAGCAGATATTACTTTCTAAGATATTATTATTAATTTTTTTTAATGTACTCATTATATATGTGTATGCTGCTGATGGAAACATTAGGGAGATTTCCAGCATCAAGTTCACTTCCTCTTATGGTACACAATCCAGCACAATAGGACTTTCCTTCTTGCCTTTGACCTTCTCTCTCTCTCTCTCTCTCTCTCTGTCTCTCTCACTCACATGTACACACAAGATGAAATTTTAAGACGTTATCTAGGAATAAATCAAATGTATTAAATAAGTGTGCGGTTCTAAATTATGATGCTTCTAGCTTTAGCTCAATTCCTCTGGAGTTTTTTTCTTTTCCCTTTTTTTCTTCTTCTTTTTTTTTTTACCAAATAACTTCCAAAAATATTTTGAAGAAAATGGAAAAATTATGTGGAAGTGGAAATTTCAATTAAATGCAAGTTGAAATG
Source organism: Crypturellus tataupa (assembly GCA_034781795.1). NCBI lineage: Eukaryota > Metazoa > Chordata > Aves > Tinamiformes > Tinamidae > Crypturellus > Crypturellus tataupa. Next base: position 251,573 of record JAWLRI010000280.1, read on the forward strand.
AAGAGTTTATATAATCAGATTTTCTTGGAATTTCACTTCCATAAAAAAAAGAAGAAATGATAGAGGACTTTGACATGTATGTAGTAAGATAGTTGAATTATTTTTAAACATTCATTCTAAACAAGATTTTTCCCTCTTTTTTCTCAGTCTTTTTTTTTTCCAAACTGAACACTAAATACTTAATATTGCAGTAAAAAACAAAAACAAAAAAAAAAGTTGTGAGAATAGAGATGCTTTGATTTTGTTGATTACAAAATGGTTTGATGATTGAGAGCCAAAGGTTGTTGCAGAAACCGCCTCTTTCAGTTGGGAGCTTGAGGAGTGTACTGCAGTCTGCGTGGAGCAGAGGCAGATCCTGCACGGCTCGACTTGGAAACCAACTCGCTTCTCTCTTTTTTTGTTTTTCCCCCACAGTGAAGGTTAAAGGCAAGAAGGAAAGTCTAGTCCCTCTAGATTTTGTACCAGAAAGTAAGGGAACTGAACCCAATGCTGAATATATCTGCACAGCCTCTGCGAGCCAGCTCCACGCAAGGAAGGGAGGCTCCGGCTCCGGCCGGCTCTCCTGACTGTTCCTCCGGTGCTGTCCTTGGACATGCCTATTGTCCAAGTGGCCAACAGAGATATGAGACCGCTTTTAAATGTTTCCCTGGACAAATCTGCACTGTAAAATGCCTGCTCCTGAGGCAGCTAAGTCAGAGTGATGTATTCTCTCTGCTGTGTGCACAAAATACGGAGATGCGGCTCGCGCTTTTGGCTATGTATGTTGTGCTGCGTGTTGCCCCACTCTATTCAAAGAGAAGTGATGGGATTAGTGTGGGCTGCCCAACCTGAATGAAGCAGTCGCGTTGCTGAGCAGGATTAGTCGACAGTTGTGGTGTGTCATTTCCACGTCTTCCTCATCTCTGCTGAGTTGTTCATTTGCAACCACAGACTCCTCCCCAGCGAAAACTTGCAACAAAGATGGTAAAAGAGAGCACAGTTCTGTCTAACCAGTTACACGTTGTCAGCGCCAGCCCACAGACTGCCATCAGCGAGGAGCTCTGCGGGGCTGGTACAATTACACTGTCATCATGTCAGTCATGTGCAATGAGCACATTTGTATTCTGGAAGAAAACGATACCTTCTTCTGCACCACCTCCTTGTTCCGTTGGGGATTTCAGCTTCCATTCACTAGTAAATAATTACCAAAGATGTTAAACAAGACAAAACAGATAACATCCCCTATCTGCTCCTAAGCACTGAGGCCAAATTTAGGACATGTCTTCACTTATATCTGTTGTGTTCCACTAACCTTGTAATCCTGTCAATCATGTAATTGTAGCTGTCTAACCAATTATTTCTTCATAAACCTGAGCTGCCTTTTGTCCATGTCTGTGTTACTGACTGAAAGTTGAATGTTGCTAATGTGCATTCCATTCCAGATAAACCAGATTTCCCCAAGGGTCTCAGGCTAACTGCTTCTTTCCATATGAACCTTCCAGCCTAGCTTCTGGGAAAGACAGCAGCTTTGGAAGTCAAGATACAGCTTCTGGGGTGCTTCCAACCCTGCTCAAACAGTCCATGTATGTCAGTTTATCCTCCTGGAGAAGGAAAAAGGAGGAGGTGGAGCATGTCCAGAAACTGCAGTGTGGTTATATAGGAGTGTATTAAGGAGAGATTGCTGGCTGCAGGCTGGATCTGTTGGTTCCTTCATAGCAACACTTCCACTCTGCTTTTCCAGGTGTTTGAACACTCGAGGACTTTACATTTACTGTAGTGTGGACAGCAACCCTCTGACTGACTCATATCTGCAGGGGAGGACAAGGTTGCTCTGTGGCAGCTAGAGCCAGTGAAGGGTTTATTGACTCTTTAAGTGGGATCTTTTTCTTAAGGAAAAGAAGAAACCCCCTCTTGCTGATGTGTCTGAATTTGCTCTGCAATGTGCCCTGTAATCTTAATGGCAGCACCCTGCTTGCTGCAAGACACCCTGAGAGCAGATCCCTCCCTGTGGCCTCATTGCTTTTTGCCTGTGCGTTGGAATTTCCTTGAGCCTGGCTATGCTCATGTGCTGTGGGGCTTGGGCTTGGGGCAAGCACACCTGTCTCACAGCACTGAGAAGACAGAGATCAGGGTTCTCACTTGTGTTGTGGGAGATCTGGATTTCAGACCCTTTTCTGAACTAGGGAGAGACAAGATTTAAGCCTGAGCCTCTTGCCTTTCTTGTCATTGTTTTAAATCGAACATCATACTGCGGTATTTTGTGGTGTGAGCACCTGCCTTTTTTTTTCCTCAGAAATGTTGGATGTCTAGTATTCATTCTGGCAGGAGATTAAAATTTTTGTCATTTTGATAGAATAAGATCTCTTCTTGGCCAGACCCAAGGAGATTGTTCATTTTGTGGCTTTGTCAGTTAGCTCTGTGGTGCGAGAGGGCCAAGGAAAGAGAAATTCTGCTCCATACCTGTGACAGTGCATTAGTCTCTCCTTTGCAAGCAGAGATAATGTGGTCAGGGAAGGGCATTAATTGCTAATGAGAGAAAGAAAAATTTTGTGTAGCTTTTTTTTTCTTTTTCTAAGATAGACTTATTTTCCTTTTTCTGATTTTTACATTCTTTCTCTTTTGTAGTTCTTATGGAACTGAGCCTCTGTTTAGTAAACCCAGAAGAGGCAGGAGATACAACTGTGGACTGCCTTTTTGGAACAGACCCAAATGGCTTCCAGTCCATGCTAAAGCTGTCTTTTCTGAAACATCGATGAGGATGCAGTCATTATCTGCATCTGGGTGGTGATAAAGACAAATGGAGTCATAGCTGATATTTAGTTGCATAGAAAACATTATCAAGTGATCAAGTTGTAACTCACACAAATATATTAAAAAGAAAAAAAATAGCTGAAATTTTGGCTAGTATTTTCAGCTTGAAATCTTGGCTAGTATTTTCACGCTCATTTTCTCTTAACTTTTCCTCACTGTTAGATTCTGAAACAAAGTCAATATGGTTCCTATTTGTCATCCTATATATTTGTTGAGGTTCACATGATGAGGAACCTGGATCTTATTTAGAATTGATAGATACTGAAGAAGTGAAAACACCGATAATAGTGATAGCGGGAAAGGAAGACTTGAGTAATGAAAGTTTGAATAAATGGATGTTTATTTCAGCTCTCTGGTTAAAAGCTATTTTTTTTTCTTTTCAGTAAAATGGAAAGTAAAAAAGTAAAATAGTAAAATTGTATTTTATATCTATCAAATGCATTAGTTTTGTCTCAAATGAAATACTCTCTTTTTCTATGCTTTGGAGATATTGGAGCAGTTTATTTAAAAGTTCTTTGCCACCTTTGTTTGGGTAATACTAATTGATCTGAAATATGAATGGCTTGTTTTAGGTCTTTGCTGCAACTACGTATTTTGCTGAAATTCTATTCATAACCACCCCTCCTCTCCCCCATAGCTTTGTGGTTGTGGTCTCTGAAATAAATGAGGACAGAAACAAAAAAGCAATTGGACTGCCTATGGCAACAGTGACTGTGATTATTTATAATGTTGTTGAGGTTCCATTATGGAAATGCTATAAAGAGATATAGAATTTTCTTGGAGCCAAAGGAGGCCTTGGTGCTGCTGTCATACTGCTTCCCTATGCCAGTGAGGTCTTGTGTTCCTCACTCCTTGGCAATGCCTCGGGTGCTTCTGCAGCAAACTTCCTGGCTGCTCGTGCAGCTTTTGCAATGCAGGTCCTCTGTGTATGAGATGATAGCCACAAAATGGGGCAAAACAGCAGGAATCTGTGTATGTCTCAGTAGAGATGGGCCAATATAGTTTAAAGTGGAAAAATGTAGTGGTACAGAGGACTGGCTTAAACAATAGCAAAACAAGCTATGCTTTAAATGGAAACAGCCCTGACGCTGAAAGGAAATGGCAATGAAAGGAAAACGATCTGGCAGATGTGGTGTGTATATAAACTTTAAACTATCAGCCTGGAAGTAATTAGAAAAGCACCCAGAACCCTACGTGGCTTCTGAAGCTGGAGCCTCTGGCAAGGCACCACCACATGTAGCTGAGGTGCTGCCAAGTTGGGGTGCTTGCATGAAACTTGGGACACCCTCTGGACCTATGCCCCTTGCTCTGTAGTCCAAGTGCTTGGCTAGAGTTTGCAGTTTTGCAGCTGGTTGGTAGTACTGTGTTAGCTTGTGAGTTCAGGTTAGCAATTTGTGCTATGGTAGAGATAATAAGAAAACTAGGTCTGTGTTCGGCATCGTTGCCTTTCTCATGCATGATGCTGATTATGTAAATGGTGGTAAGCAGTGGTGCTCCCCGGCTGCCCCTTTCTGAATGATAATGGACAGGGTTTAATGCATCCAGAGAAGGAAGGTAAAGTTGTGTGGCAAAATACTACACTGTGCTGGGTCTGCACCAAACCCTGAGACTAGAAGATATATAAAATTGGTTTGTGACAGTGACTCAGTTCAGGTTGTGACCATGGCTGGATCAATAAGGACCTTGCTGAAAATGAGAGAGGAGAGAGTCACATTCATAAATATCACAAGCTGATTTCCATGTCAGAAGGAACATTGACGGTCATCCTGGACTGTCTGTTAGAATGCCTATCTTCAGGGAGTATTTCCTGCTAAAGTATCTCCCACCTCAGTGACCTAAAAGGTGAGAATAGTTAGAAACAGGGCTGGATGCCAGTACAAAAGCTTAGTGTGGTTGTGTTGCCTCCTCAGAATGCCTTATAGCTATGCTGCCTTGCCCATGATGTGAACACCTCCTTGTTGTGCTAAAAGTCTTTCCTTGATTTGTACATTGAGCAGGAGGATGGTTGTGTCTTCTCTAATTCTTCAGACACTTACCTTCTTCTGGGCTGAATCTGAAGTGGAGTTGCTATCTCTGGAGGACAATGGGCTGCAGAGCATCATGGCTGGTAACATCCCAGGGAGGATGAAGGATAGAAGATGCATGGTGAGATCATTTGATGTCTTTCAGTTTTCTAGTAAAGCCCTGTGATTTGTTTTAGAGATGATTGGTACTTTCATTTTCTGTTGGACTAGCTCCAGGCATGTCATTTTTAAAGACCACAAAATTGCGTCTCATGATCTGACCAGAGAAAGCAGATATTTAGTGTTCACATATGAAAGAAAAACAGTCGTCAGCTATAACTTTTACCTCAGATGTCAGGCTTTGCGAGTTTGACTGAGCACTGGGAACTTCAGGCCACTCTGCAATGGCATTACCTCACTCGTCTTTGGCAGCCAGCCTTCCCTTTTCATCAACTTTTGAAATTTAATTATAGCAGAAAATACATTGTGGAGAGTTTATAGGTAAATCTTATGGCATCCAACTCAAAGGGCTGGCTTTCACTCCTTGTAGTCTTTTTGCTCTCTTTTTAGGGACCCCTGTTAAATAGGAATCCATATATCTGAATTTCCTCTGAATTTCTGGTATAATTTATGACTGTAATATGATTTTTAGTTTCAAGATGTCTCTTGCTGCTGACAGATATAAAGCACCGTTCGGTACTGGACTTAAAGATTCTCCATGCCAACAGCAGAAATTTCAGTTTCCATGTGTTCAACTCTGCCACTCGAGATCTGCACGATTCCTTCTCTAATTAGTTTCATCTCTTGATCTGAAGGATACACTTCAAATTTTGTCAGATTAATATATTTCTCATCGAGCCCTTCAAAGTCGGGCACGATCTGTCGATACTCTTATTTTCTGAATGAGAGAGTAGGTGTGGGCTATGCTTCCACCATCATTTCTTCTGCACAGACTGTAAGAAGGGGAAAGCAGAGTGAAGGCAGGGCAGTTGGAGTGGTCTCAGCATAGCCAGGACACACCACTGCACTGTTTTTTGCTGTCTAAGAGGGTTTGCATTTTTCTTCATATGCCATGGGTTCTTTGTCTCAGCAGGAAGAAAACATTTATTTTTCTCTTTCAGACCACAGGCCTTCATACTCTTTGAAAGAAATTGCTCTCTAGCGATGTGGCAAGTTTTGTTAACAGCTAGTAAAAAACAGTGTTATCTCTTGTAAACCTCTTTTTTTTTTTTTTTTTTTGCAGAGCTACAAAATTCATAAAAGGTTCCACTACTGTACATTTCCCAGGAACACTCAGCACAACCCAGGCCCTGTTCCTTGTAGGGGAATCAACCAATCCTTACCAATTGAGGCAGCTTTTCTAATAGACACAACTTCAGCCCGAGCTGGCAGCAAAGCCCCATGTCACTGTGGGCATGCTCTCCAGGGACTTTGTAGAGGACATGAAGAGGACACTAGTCCACGTTATTACACCCATGACAAGCGGGCAGGGCTCCGTGGTTTGGGGTTTTGCTCCAGTTTCCCAATGGTGCTGCTGAGGGTCGCTGGCGAGCACGCCGTCCACGCGGGCTGCATGTGGCGCTGCTTGAGTTGCCCCGTATCACTGGCTGTGAGGAGCTGTCTACAGCACAACATCTGTGACTGCAGCTTGGTAGGTACCTGCTGCCTTCCCTCCTGCCCCGGCTCTGCGCCTCGCACCGGCTCTCGCTCCCCAGCCACTCATCCAGGCCGTGTCTTTGGCTGGGAATCCCTGGCGTACGCCCTGCTCATGGCCTCAGCCCAGCCATCGGGCAGGCGCGGGATGATCTGCCTTGCGCAACGTCAGTCTCTCCACCACACAGCTCCTTCCAACTGGCTCCTTCCAACAAGCTCACAGAGAGAGCCTGACGTCCGCCTGCCCTGCTCAAACATTAGAGTAGTAAACAATTATTTTACTACTTAATATTTCAAGTATGCATGAATAATCCACTAAGGCTCAGTGCTAAGTAATTTCCTCAGATGTTGTGTGCTCCCTGGTGGGTCTCTGGGTTCCCTCCTAGGATGTCACACTTTTGTTTAGACCTGAGAGAACCCCGGTGTGGTGAAAGCTTGTCTGCTTTTTTCCAACTTTTTTAAGAGCTCTAATAAAAGCTATTGCCTTCTGTCCTCAAACCTTGTTGTTTTATATTCTTAGACCATTACAACTCTGTGGCCACTAGCACTGCTATTATCAAGCTGTGGTAATCTGTTCAGTTCTGCTTGTACCATGACCAGGAGTTCACTCACATCAGTCTACTGTGGTTATGGTTTTCTGAAAAACTCTTGAAGAAAATGCCTGACTTGAGCCCAGAACACCTCTTCCCTTTCCCACTTTTTGGGATTTGGGAAAATTGGCCTGTTTCTTATGGTATGCTGCATCCTTTTCCCAAAGCTGCTGGCCCCAGCTTAGACTGAAATTTCCATTTTGTGTGGCCTCTCTGCATTGAAAAGGGGGAGGGACTGGTACTTTTAAGGGTTCAGTTTTCTGTTCCCAAATACAAGTTTTTCCTTTTGACTTGGCTGTATTTTTGACATATTGAGTTAACAAAGTCCTACCTCGCTGTTCATTTGAAGTTGAAATCATCATTTCTTTTGGCATTTTTCATCCCTGACTGACCTTCGTGCTATATCAGCTAAGGAACCAGCATGGCTTCTCAGTGCCAGAGCCATGGCCAGCCCAGGGACGAGGCAACGGGGCTGTGGGCACAGATCCCCAAGTGCCGAGGTATGGGCAGGCACTTGGTTTGGAGAGGTGGTCCAGGTGAGTGCGGTGGGCACGGGGGAGGACAGGGAAGAAGGGAGATGAGGTTGGGCTAACAACGTTCAGGAACCACCCTAGGTTCTAGGTGGTTCCTGCTATAAGTGCAGGAATTGGTGGTGGGGCTGGCAGGTCCTCCCACTGCCACTGTGTCTCTCGGCAGATGCGCAATTGGCAGCGTCAGCTGCAGAAGGTTTCCAAACAGCAAATTAAAAGTGGCTTCATGAGGTCAGGGGGACACACAAAGGTTTCCCCCTTCTCTGTCTTCTCTCCCTGTTATGCTCTGGATCACCCCTACAAGTGCCTGTGTCCTCAGCCACTAAATGAGCTTATAAATTTTGTTATCCTCAAACTTTTGAAGCTAAATGAAGAAAACACTCCCCAGTGCATGCATCCCTGTGTGCCTTGAGTGCAGAGTGCAAACAAAAATAGTGAGATGAGGAATAGGGAAGCTGAAGGTGGAAGTGTTACAAGATATGTGCTGTGCTGAAAAATGTTCCTGCAACTGAAAAAAAATTGAGTGATAACATCTTGGCATGCTACTTTTAGATGCTGTTTCATCCCATTCCTCTTATCCTTCCCTATTTTAATTTGAGGGTGGCTCCAGCCAGAGAAGATGAAGACAGAAGTGAAGGCGTGTAAGATATTCCATATCTAAATTAAGCAGATCCAAAAACTTGAAATGCAGTAAACAATGGAAAGAGGAATATATTGCTCTAAGGTCTGCAGTACTGGATGAGATGTGGAAGAGAGCAGCGGGGACTTGGATGGTCCAAGAGCTGCCCACCAGGATGCAGTTTGTCCCTACCTTTCTGTGAGGTATTGCAGGAGCCATCTTCATTCAGCAGCAAAAATGCCAGCTAGTGCTCCAACCCAGCTAGGAATGGCACCTGAAGGTGAGATTTGCCTCACAGTTAAGCCACTGCCATCCCTGGGGCTGCTGGCAGCAGATGGCACTAGTAAATGGTGTCCACGCAGGCCCTGCAGCCTTCCCTGTGCACAGGCCATCACCACAGGCAGGTTCTCCCTTTGCACGAGGAACGAGGCAGCCCAGACCCAGGGTGCAGCTTCTTGCTCGTCCCTGCAACTCAAGATGCCAAGTCCTATAGGGGAGAGGGCAAAAACAATTTTTTTTTCAGGCTGAGGGATTTCTGCAAGGAGCCAAAGGGCTCTGATGTGACCCCTCCATGTTCCTGTGCAGCACAGACCTTCTGATTTCCTGAATGGCTTGCTCTGCACTCAAGTTAACTCACACTCTGGATTTTGTCCAAGTACATTTTGTTTCTTGATAGGAGGCCAGGCTGCACTGAGTTGTGGTGCTGTTCACTTCTCCCTGCTCTCCTCCCTGTTCCTCTATTATCATGCTCATTTTCTGAGTGTTACTGGCATTGCGTGGGCCCAAGCGGGGAGCACAGACCGAGCCCCATGCCTGTGCCTGGCGGCAGCTGGAGCACACCCGCACCGAGGCGGCGGTGAGCACCTCCGTTAGCGAGCCGGTCCGCTGAGCGGTCCCATGCTCTGCCCCGCTTCACAAGGTATGTCTGAAACCAGCTGAAGCAGAAAACATTTGAACTCTGCACCCTGCCAAATAGCTTCCAGATGTGTAAGACACAGCCTCGCTGTGGACTCTGACTGTAGCCCTGCCAACATACGTCTGCACATTTCTGGTGCACAGGGAACATGAAAGTAGATCTCTTGCAACATCTGCTGCCTTTTCCCTGTTCTCCCTTTTTGCTCCAGTGGTCTTTTTGCTATATTTCATCTTTATGTTAAAAAAAAAAAAAAAAAAAGCTATATGTCTTTCTAGTGATTTATTAGATCTTCCTACTATGTTTCATACCCTTTTATGCTGGCAGTGTGATAAAAAGGAGAGGCAAAGGGAAAGAGAGTCCTTGTTATTCTGCCTACACAGCTAACCAATCCTTTAATGAATTCTGTATTGATTCAAGGCTCAGCTGGGTGCACTTTTTGCAGAACCAAATCATAAAATGGTATCAAATTCCACTGAAAAAGGTTTTATGATAAAAACAAACAAACAAAAAAAAGAGATTTATGTTACTATCGCAGTAAGAATTACTGTCTTAATTCCCAGTCACCTGGGTCTAAGGATTGTAGAAGCAGAGCTGGCCAGAACAGGGGAGTGAGAAAACAGAGCTGCTGAGTTTAAGGCTATGTGAGCATGTATTAGTAGCTCTAATAGCCAAATAAAGAAAATTACTGATTTTTAAAGTCTTGCTTTTCAATTGACATTAAAAGAAAGACAGCAAATCTGCCTTTTTTTCTGTCCCCAGATGAAATGATGTAGTAAAACTCGTATCTCTGGAGTTGATATAACTTCTTATCTTTGGCTCTACAGTTGGTGGCTGTTTGCTGACCTTTGTTTCTGTACCAAAAGCAGGGAATTTTTCAAGAAAAATCTTTGGAGCTCATGGTTATATCATTCATCTGTTCTGGAAAGCTAAGCAGACCCAGGCCTGAGATATATTTCGCTAAGAGACCACCTGGGAATCACAGAAGCCATCTACACACACCAGGGAGTTGTGGTCAAACTCTTGGCAAATCATAGACCACAGGAATCTAATGAGTGGAAAGACATCATTTGGCTCCATCATCACCACCAAGTTGATTGATGGGACTAAGATGCAGCCATACTTACACACCTATTTGTATATTCTTGCTGTGATGAGCGGGGATAGGGTGTGTGATGTATGAAAAGTCTGGTCAGTCAAATCACAGGCCTTCTGCTGATAAAAATGTTAAATGGGATAGTTTAAGCTGTGCATGGAAGGAGAGAGATATGGAGACAGAGTGATGTCACATCTTAGAGACAATTTTTTCACAAGGCTCACAGGCTTCTGTGATTCCTGGATGTGTCACATCTTAGAGAAAAATTTGTCACATCACAGTGACACAGATGAAAGAAATGGCCTTGTCTTCTAATCTAATCTGCCTATAGGACAGACTGTCTACTCTTGTTTTTCTTGGGTTGGAGCAGGCCAGCCATTGCTGAAGAGTTTTAGAATCAACACCTGGCCCTGAAGGTCTCATCCTTTTGCCAGGATATGAGCTGTGGGGGCTGTCACTGTGCCCCATAGCTCAGCTTCACCAGGTGTGCAGGCGCGTGGCTGCTGCAGCAGTGTAGGGCCTTTCACTGGCACCCTGCAAACAAAGCCTGCATGGTGGTACGTGCAAATCACAGCTCACCCGGGCTGGCACCTCACCTTGCAGACGTCTCTCTCTTGCAGACTTGACGTGCCCATGGAAGAGCTTTTCTCCTTAAATGCATTTTCTGCAGTGGAAGTCTCAGCTTACTGTTTATGTGAATGCATAGATTAGATCTTAGTTAAAGCTTTATTTATTCCAGTTTAAGCCTTTGAGATTTTATTCCTAATTATCACTTTTATTGTTGTTTTCTAAATGGCTTGCTTCTCAAGCTGACTGTTTTCCTGACAGATAAGACAAAAGATTTCTATAGTACAATTAAAGATGACTGGGAACGAGTATGTGCCCTGGACAGGATATCAAGGAGAAAGGTTTTTAGGAACTTAAAATAATAGTTTTAGTCCCCCTCACCACCCCTCTCCTACCTGGAGTGTAACGGATAAAGGAAAAAAAAAGCACTGTTACTGGCTGCTGCTTCATCTCCTGACATGATTTATGTAGCTGTGCACCAAAACAGAAAAGATCTGGATGAAAGAGCTTTGCTTTTACAGAGACCCACTCCTCAGTGGTTTAAATCTTAGAGACAATTTTATGTTTTGAAGCGTCTGGAAGTCTCCTTGGACATTTTCCAGCTCAGTGTCCCGTGGAAGGTCATCCTTGAAAAGTGCTCAGCACCTGCCCTTTGACTTAGGTCCTACAGGACAAAACAAAACAACTCAAGTTCAACCTTCACAGGCTCTTGGACCTGCCGTTGCCACTTTTGGATAGCGGAAGAGGACAGATGGGTAATGACAGCGCCATTGAAGTTGCAGAGGAGACACTATAGTCAAATAACTAGTACCTCCAATATAGTCATTTTGCTTAATAATGCCACCATCTCCGCCAGTGCCTTACTGGTAATATCACTGAGATAATCATAGTAAGTACTGTAGGCACCGTCTAGATGGGGCAACAGATAGCAAAGCAAAACAGCTTGCATCAGTCTTTGTGCCTGTCAGGTCTTCCCTTTGCTGAATTAGTTTTGGATCTGACTTTTTTTATTCACAAGTCATCTCTTTGATGTATTGCCTCAAGTACACCCTAAGCCACTTCTGTCTTCCTTCTCCAGTTTCTTAGGCTTATATTATTGCTCCCTGATGGCCCTGATCTCACATTTTCAGCTGCCCCAGGCATTTCTGATATTCCCAGTGAAACTACAACAACCCTCTCTCCTCAATCATTCTAGAGTGTAAATTTGATCTCTACATTACCCTGCCAGCTGAGGTCTCTTGAGACTTTTATACCCCACAGCTCGTGTGCACTGAGACTGAACATGAAGATAGTGTAAAAATGGGAGAACACAACTCAGGTATATTTGAAGTGAAGCCTCCTTTGAAATGCAGAGCATTTAGGTGTCACGTATGATGTTGAATGAACATTAGAGCAGACTTCACGCAGCTTCCCAGCCCCATGGGACTGAATTCCTAGGTCTCTGGGGAGTTGATATGGATAATTAAACAAGACAGTAGGTCTGGGCCCCTGGGCTCTAGCTTCCAGTAGCTAAAAGTAGCCAGAAGACTGGCAGAAGGTGAGGAGACTTTAACGTTAGGAGAAAGCTAAGTTAGCTCTAATCTTCTCTGTGCCTTTTGCCTCAGTCAGCCATTGCATTTGTTTTGTGGAGAGCCTGGCCTGATTTCCCCTGCAGAGGTTCGATGTGCAATGTGGTTCCCTGCGTAGGGAGCACAGACTGTTGGAGTGCTGCTGAGCTCAGTCATTTGCATCATGGCCAACTAGTTTATGTGCCATAATGCTCGTTTTGTTCATGCGTAGCTGGCTTCACTTGAAATGGAATAAGTGTTTGTGGATGGATAATTTAAGTGCAGATCTATGAATAATGAATCCATGTTCATTATTATTATTATGCTATTATTATAATATTGTTATTATGAATCGCATTAAAATGTACGGTATTTTTGTGACCTGTGCAGATCTTTGCAGTTCAGCTGCATTAGTTGAGATGCACTTAAACAGAAATATCACTTTTTGAGTTTGTACAAGCCAGGCTTGACCCTGGTGTTTCAGACCACGTGCTTTCTCTCTGTGCTTGCTCTCCTTGCTGGTCGTTGTGTCAGCTCCCTGGATCACACCAGCCATGCGTGCTGCCTGCTGCTCTCTGAGCTTGCAAGGACCATGCAGCAGGAAGAGCAGCAGGAGAAGAAACAGCTCCAGAGAGGACATGCTTATCCAGACATGGATTGCTTCTCCCACCCAGCTACCATACATGGTCTTTCTAGTCATTACATTCCCTACAGACCCAGCACACTTTGAATATCCTTGAGAAAAGGCAGATATTATTAATGATCACAACTCTGTATCCTAACCACATGGAGGCTCTTCATTTTACCCTGGCTTTTTCTTGGCAAGTGGAGAATTTCAGAATTAGAACAAAGCACAGCAGCTGAATGCATCAGAAAGATGACTTAAATGTTTTCTTTTTTGGATGGAGTTGGTATTACATTTTTGCAAGGGTGGTGGATGATTTCTCTTGGATAGAGGATGTTCTAGCACAGCAGGTGAGGTTTAAGATAAATGACTGATGGTGTATAGGTCAGAATCTTACCATATTCGTATGGCAGGGCTTAAGAATGGTCACATTTGTAATACTGAGCAATTGGTTAGTTAGTACAAAAAAAGTGCTCAAGAAATGAAAATCCTGTGTGAAAGAAACAGCTGACTGTAGGACTCATGGGCACCTACATTTCAGCTGTTGATTTGGTTTGTTATTTGGGGAGGTACTCACTATTTAATGAGATGATCTCTGTCAATAGCTGCATAAGTGTATTTAATCTGATATAATAGAATGCCTATTTCAATTTGTTCTTGCATATGTGAAGTGGATTTAGAACTCAAGTTTTTAAAAGTGTGTACAAAGAATAGCCTTTGGTGATATTCAGAAGTGCAGTGAGCAAATGCCCAGAGTAGATCTTCCACCCTTGCTTGGTCAGGATATATTGAAAGCAGAAACACAAACATCCTGAAGCAGGAAGAGGAAAGAATCCTTGATAACGTCTTACCAGCTGCAACTGCAGCAAATGAGGTGGCCTTGCCTTTGCTAGCATCCGGCTTGTGCTGGAAAGTTCTTACAAGTACTTCAAGGAGTAGGCAAAAAGGATGAAAGCATTTAGTAGAAAAATAACAAAAAATAATCACATCAACAAAACCAGCTCTAAGATCCTTGTAGACTTAACAAACAAAACAACCCACCAAAATTTCACCAATTCATTCTCTAAACCTTGAAATACAAATAAAAATTCCAGAGCTTCAATGCATGAATTTATAAATAGACACACAGAGAATAAATGACTTGCTTGGGATTTCAGTGAGGGGAACATAAAGGTTTTAGAGTACTGATGAAAACAACTTGGGAGACTTTATTTATGTATAATCTATATAGATTGCTGAAAAAAACACTCATCAATTTAAAATAAAGGAGAAGTAATGGACCACCCCTGGAACAGTAAACATAATATTGCTTCTTCTGAGCTTTGAAGATCAAAGAATATGCATACAGAGAAACAGTGAAGCTATGGAACAGTTTCTTAGGACTGAAAGAAAGTGCTTTAACTCTTTTTTAAATCTTTTTTTTTTTTAAATTATTTTTATTTTTTATGAACTACATATTGTAAGGATAGCCTGGAAAACAATTGAAATGGTGATGTTTATTCAACTATTCTGTTTCCCTCAGTTCACTAGTGTGACATGGAAGAGGAGTGTGCTCCTTTGATAAATCATTAGTAGCACAATTTAAAGGATAGATTTGCTTACTTGCCTGTTTACTTAGATTAGCAATACTTGCATGCCCTACCATAGCATGAATGTATGTATTTGTGTATATTTTCTCTGTAAATACTGTAAATATTCTTTCTTTTCCTCCATCTCGCTGAAACTTTATCATGCCTGCTCATGCTTATAGTTTTTTTTCTTTCTCAGCTAATTGACAGACTTTTTTTCATTTTATTTTCAGCTTTTATGTTCGCAAGTGCCCATTTATAGCACTGGGGCAAAGTCTGAAACAATAGCGTCAGTCTCAAGAGTCCCACATGCTCATTGCTAGGGTATCTTTGCCACAGAATTCTGTCATATTTTCCTAGATGTGCTGGCCTTTTGTTTTATGCAGAGTTGGAAATGAGCTAAGTCAACGTTTTCAGAAATTTTGGAAACAAAATGCAATTATAAAAGAGAGTTTGCAGGGTTATAAATCTGGCATCTGGAGGCTGATGTTATGAATTGTGCTTGTTCTTAGTATGGCTTTCTTAGTTAATTAAAAGTGTACTTGTCTCTTGAACAAAATAGAAAAAATAAATGATAGGTTCTTACTGCTATGTCCAAAGGCTGTAGCTCCAATGAGTTATGTATTGTGAACTCTATCACTCTAATTCCCTACCTAAAACTCTTCACCTAACTTTGCATCTCCAAAATCCAAATCTCACAAAACTAATATTCCAGCTTCTTCTTTTGCAATGAGTGAAAACTCTCAGGCAAAATGGCTTAGCTCTGTTCTCTTTTGCAATTTAATGCCTTGTGAGGCAGCTTGAAAGATGTTTTTTATTATATAGAAAGTGGTTTCATTGCTCTGTCAACTGAACCTAAAATGAGCGTGGCAAATCTAGTGCTTTAATGAGGTCTGTTATTGTCTTTGGTTCTGAAATTCCCCTCCTGGCAGCCATTAGGATCTTTCAGCAAACACTATCAAAATGGCATAATCTACGTGTACAAGGGCTTGATCAGCAGTTGCGGCATAAAATCTTGTACAGCCTCCAGGACATCATTGCCTTTCCAGAGAGTAAATTGGGAGAGACGTGCTTGTCCAACTTGCTTGTGCTTAAAGACGTATAGATGAGGTTTGCTCTGTAAATGAGGTTCTCTTTGACAGGAAATGAGGGGTTTTTGTTCTGCACATCATCTGTTCATAAGCTACAAAACAAGCAGGTAGGGAACACATGTTTTGGAATATAATTTATTCCTGACCTCTGTTGGAATAAATAAGTCCCTGTGATCTTTTCAAATGTGCTTTCAATTGTGAGGAATTTGCCTCTCTATATTGTTAGACAAATTTCAGCTAGATCAGACTTATGTATTTTCCTAGAATTCAGGGATATGCTGTGTATTTCTGATACTTCTCAGAATACTTTTTCCAACAAACAAATGAGACTACTATATGCATTATTATGTAGGCTTTTTTTTTTTTTCATTTGATAATCATCTTATTAAGTGGTAGAAGAACATTTTGGGGTGGGCTATGACTCTCAGATTAATACATGTTTCCTAGAGCAGACGGGATGTCTCTCTGGGACTATAGAGATAGTGAAAAGCAAGACAGCAAAAAGAGCCCTCATATCCCTGATTTTTTCTCCTCCTCCTCATGCTGGTAATGCTCATGCACAGGATATGAAAAATGAAGTCTGAGTATACACTCGTGCATATTTATATGCCTGTCCATCATTTCCTAGTCAGGCACATGTTGCCTCAAGTGCTTCATCTATAGAATTTTTATTACCCAAATAGCACATATTTCTTCGATCTGTGTTTTGTCTGAATAAAAAGAAGGAAAGAGCCAAGTTCAAAAAGGTGATGAAAAGGGGCTTCTTAAGCCTTCTACCGTGCAGGAGGCACTAAATTCCCTCTCAATATTCACACAAATCGCAATGCTTTCTAGGTAATGAACCTGGTAGACAAAGCAGAAAGGTAGATGCCGAAGTGCTGGCAGTAGCTTCAAATCGCGAAGTGCAGCAGAGGCTACCTTGAAGTTATGAGCAACAGCTTTGTAGGGTGGTGCTTGCCTTCACCAGAGCATGCAGTAATCCTGGACCTTGACTGTGTGCTCCATGAAGGGCATGTTCCCAAAGGAGCTGTTTATGACAGGTTACTGTCAGGTTTCTTTCACTGTGTGAAACTTTCACGTTAAAATGCTTCAAAAATAGCTCTATTTCCTTCTTTGGTGGAGAATCCTGTTAATATGACTTTAGTCCTCCTGCTGGGACAGCGGGGCTCTTGGGCTGAAACGCGTGATTTGAGACAATGTTGTTCCTAGAGGATGTCAGCAGGTGTGCAACTGCTCTACCGAGTTTTTCCTGACCACTTGATCACTGCAGAGACCTCCAAATACCTTTTTGCAGGGTGGGCATACATGGAAGTGTTGGGCACGTGGCAAGATCATCATGAGAGGCTTGCAGGCTCCCCAAATGCAGTGCATGTGCTGCTTAATTTCGGTACATTTTCCAGTTAATTTTCCATGCCAGACTGATATCTGGGTCTTTATCAGGTTTTGCATTTTGCATTTATTATATATCTAGGTTATGTTTGCATCTTCCAATCTGTATTGTTAGTGTCTGACATCATTTAAATTACCTAAATTGCCTTGGAGAACGCAGCCTGCCTCACCTGCTTTTTATAGCAGCCAAACGATAAAGTGTAAAAACAGTAAGGAGCATCCTGTACATGACTATCTATGTTCCCTTGAATGTTCATTTAGTCTAGTCATTTCATGAAGAAAAGGCATTAAAACCTTTAATCTAAGTAATTACAATGTTTGAAAGACTCTTTTCATCCAAGTCGGTCTGCATGGCTGGTTGGAGAAGCCATGGAAAATCTAATACATAGCTTCTTTTGGAAAAGGGGAGAAACATGGAAATCCTTAAATTTCCTTTTTTTTTTTTTTTTTTTGATGTTGTTTTAATGTTTAGTTGGCCTAATTGTACGTCTGCATTATTTACAGTCTGTTATTTACTGTAAGATAATACGGTAGCAGGGATTTCTGAACTGTCAGCTCTTCAAAAGTGTAGCTCACTTATTTTAATGACCTCATTGCCCAGCCAATTAACGGGATGGTCAGGCTCCTGTGAAGAAGGGCATTAGCGAGCAAGGCCTTTTCCCTAATCATGAGTCTTTATCTAAGAAGTAGTTGTGTTGTAAAGCTCCCATTAGGTGCCAGTTGTTGCTTTGGGCATTGCTGACAGCCTCTGCTTTACTAAAATGGGATGTTCACAGATATTCTTTCACAGTATGCTTCTAAGAACAGCAAGAAAAATCAGCTTACATAAACAGCAGCACAAGCACTACACACTAAGCTCAGGCTGATAATCCCTTACCTTGATTCAGCCATCGTTGGGTCTGGAGGGCTTCACTTACCTTTTATATTCACCATTTTCACACTTCCGTGATGTGCTGTTCTGCAATGATATTGGTATAAAAGTGTGGTGAATCTGGAGCTGGATAGTGGCAGCAGAGGTGCAGGGAGGCCATAAATTGTGTTTCTTTTTTTTTGTTGTTGAAGTTTATGTTTCAGAGTCTCGAAGCTTAAATATTAGGAATCTCCTTAGTATTGCACAAAGGTGAGGTGGTGTTAGGCATAAAGACTAGAATGTTCCAAGGATGCATGTGACATGTGAACTCCAAAGAGCACATTTTCTAAGAGTGTGGCAGTGAACTGTTGATTGGCAAACTAATCAGAGACACAGCAAGCTGTCTTCAAAAATTGAGATGAAACAGCATGTACCAGGAGAGGAGCCATGTACAAGACAAGGAGTAGAAGGAGAATCTTGGGCTCTGACCTAAAGATAGCAGGAGGCTGCAAAGGAATGTGAATAAAACTATACTTTTCTCTCAGTCAGAAACAATAAATTTGAAGAAATTCTGCGTGTCTCAAGCCAGTCAGTCAGCAGGAGGCTCCTCTAGCTCATGGGAGATGTTGTCGAGCAAGCGGGCTATAGTCGTTGGTCCTATCACATGTGATTTTCCATTAGGCAGAGTACCACAGTAACAAAGAATCTCGTTCAGTTACTGTAAGAGTGAGCATGGATAATAACCTCTCCATAAATATTGCTTTTTTCCCCCCTCCACATCTCTGCTGTGGAATTTGCTAGCAATTGCTTTGCTAAAAACACAGTTTTGGGCTGGAGACCTGCTGTACGATGACTTCCAATTTGGAGTAAATGTAGCTGCTATAGCACAAAGGAGCAACCAGAGAGCAGCTTGCAGTGCACACGGTAGCACAGCTCCCTCTGTTTGTATCCAGGCTCTGCCTCCAAGGTTTGCAGGGTGACTCTCACATATTCATGCCTTTGCTCTTCTTGGTTTCTGTGCAGGTAGGGACATTTTCTATCAACACAGTTGGTCTTAAAGAGCTAGCTAAAAATGTTTCACTTCATAATACAGCCAGTTTGTAAAGGAGAGGTGCACGTAGGAGAGGTGTAATGCAGCCGAGCTGCCTGGTGCTCGTCCTGAAGTCTGGACATCTCAGCTTAGTGAGTTTGTTTTATCTATCCCGAGAGAGATCTTGTGCAGTGTTTGAGGTACGGTGTGCTGAAAGACCTTGTTAATGATGCAAACACTTGAGCTGTCACTGACTCATAACAAAGCGCAGAAATAGGAAAGGCTGAAGGAAATTGATTTTCTTTAATTTCTTTGCGAAGTGTCATGTGGAATACTGATCACTTTGGTGGAAATGATTTAAATCTCCCTCAGGCACCTACTAGAAGGTTTGAGTAGAGATGCTTTTCTTGAATGACAGTGCTCATAATTTGGGTATTTATATGTTTATAACATTAACTGACCCAGAAGCAGATGAACTATGGTTTCTCATTTAAAAGAGAGGCTGCTTGCGTTTAAACTGCTGCTAAATTACTGTTTCATATCATATTATGCAGTACACAACTGTTCTAGTGGTTTTGCAGTGAATAAGAGGAAGCACATCTTGAAGTCAGAATATTGTGCTTGTGATAGTATGCCCTGTGTTTGGAAATAGATCAAGGTGACTCCTTGCTCTTTCGGAATCAGTTTTATTATGCGTTTTAACTACTAAAACTTATCATCCTGGAATATATTTCGCAATTAAAATTAACAGTGAGAAAAATAGTAATGAAAGATCTGTAGAAAAAGAAATCTGAATTTTAAATATATTTCTATTATACTTTTACAACATGTTACTGTTCTGTGTTAGAGGCAAATCTCTTAAGCATTTTTTTCTCCCCAGGCCTCATAGGAAGTAGAGTTAAATTCATGAGTTCATAAAACCCTGGGTTATCTCTTGGTGGAAGGTGAGATAGAACTATAAAGCACTCTATTTCTTTGCTATCCACAGGGGAGTTATTACTTTGGTCCAATACATTATTAGTGAACTTTTGAAAATAGCACCGAATGAATCACTGGGAACCAAACAGTAGTAAATAATGCCTGTTTAGACCTGCTGTCCTGTGAGGAACATTTTGGCCAGAAGACAGGTTGAGATCTGCCTAAACTAACGTGTATTTCTAAAAATCTTAGCAAGGTCAACCAGAGTGATCATAAATCAGTAGACTGTGATATTTGCAGTCTTCACCACTGCTCTGATCACTCGGGCATTTACATTACCTTGGTCTGCTAGCTTCATTACAGGCCACGTCTTTGTGAGATTAATTTGTTCTGCTGTGTGCTGAAGCAATGGGAAATGCTAAAAGAGCTTCTGCTACATGCACAGTATAAAACCAATAGGGAGAAGAGAGTGCATAGAGAATGCCAAATAACAACCGTGGTGCAAAGAGTGAAAGAAGGCTCTGAACTGAAAAAATATTAGTTCTATTGATGGGTTTGAATCAGAAATCTGGGTCCAAACATTTGTGATCTGAGATATGGGTTTCTCTCCCCATGTGTGAGTGAGAAACCTGTGCCCAACCAGGGTCCTCAGGCAGTTTGGCTGCAGATCTAATCTGGATTCAGCCTGCTGAGCTCTATCAGTTCAGCAGTGCTGTTAACCTTATTCATTATCTCTCTTAATGTTAATGATGGGTGTCTGATGTGAATAGCAATCATTCCCTCTCCTTTACCATTCCCACTATATTGCAGGTTCAGCTAGGACATTATTAACTAATA
>JAWLRI010000280.1:272288-283829 GCA_034781795.1 Crypturellus tataupa
GGCAACATTAAGAAACGTATAGGTGAAGCACATAGGGACATGGTTTAGCAGGCAGGGTAATGATGGGTTTATGGTTGGACTCGATGATCTTAAATCATAGACTCACAGAATGAATCACAGAATGCTTAAGGTTGGAAGGGACCTCTAGAGATCATCTAGTCCAACCCCCTGCTCCAGGAGGGACACCCAGAGCACGTGGCACAGGGTGGCATCCAGGCGAGTTTGGAAGATCTACAGAGAAGGAGACTCCACAAGGAGCCTCCCTCGGCAGCCTGTGCCAGGACTCTGTCACCCTCACAGGACAGACGTTCTCCCTCAGATGGAGATTAAACTTCCTATGTTTCAACTTGCACCTACATGGTTGAAGGTCTTCTCCAACCATAATGACTGTATGAAAACACAGGCCTAAGGGAGGTGCCGTGCATGGGATGCACAGGCGTCTCCCTCTGCCTCCGGTGTTTCACTGCCTGTCTGTGACCTTGCAGAGGAGTTGCAGCTTGACTTGCCTTGCCCCAGGGAAGGGCAGGAGCTTGGTGGAGGTGGTGGTTGCTGGTTGGCCACCAAATGGGCACCAGGAGCTCCAGTGGGCTGCTTGCCCTGCACTGCGGCTCTCAGCAGCCACGTGGGGATGTGGTGGCATCAGCCTAGTGGAGGTCTCTCACCCGTACGTGGCCACCAGCCTCATACGTCTAGTTCAGCTACTCTTACAATTATGATTAAGGCATCACTACTACTTATTTTTAGAGAGGATTTGTTTTTGCAAGGTGTAAGCATGGTACTGAGTGAGCAATGATGTGGCAAATGTACAAAAAAGTGAAATGAAACCTCGGGGGATTCCCAGCAGGAGGGAGATGGCTGAATGAGCTGCCGTTTTAACAGCTAGCACAAGATGTAGCACTCGTGTGTGTGTAAGTATCTGGTCTAGTGCAACTGCCTTTGAGATATTACCGATTTGCTGGTCTCAAAGTGACACATTTATGCTTTGAAAACTTGTTGCTGCTTTTACTTAGGTCTTGGTGCTGCTTTTTACTTAGATCTTAAACCTCATTCACTGAAAACAAACTTCCGTCTTGCAATTTGATATTTATAAGGGTCTTATAAGGGTCTAATATTTATATCTTTACTAGAGGTTCAAACAGGAGAAAGGAGGCAGGGAAATTAGGTGCAAAGTCCACTTTCAAACACATACCTCACAATAAAGACCTCCTGACATTTTTAATAAAGCTCCTTGCTCTCTGTCCTTTGTTTATGGTGGGATGATCTTGTTGCACTTTGTTTGCCCAGTGGCTGCCTTACCCCCATGGTAATACTGCTGCCAGCTATTCACAGCTGATAGACAACTCCTTTGGAACAGGGTCTGTTTATAGCACACCTAGCTGGGATCAAGTGTTTCAGGGTGCTCCTCATGTGGGGAGACACTAAAGCAAGGGCCAGGCTGAAAGTGCCCAAGGAGCAGACGCTGCGGTGCTGCCTGTAGGGCAGGTTTGTGCCATTCCCGCCTTCGCCATGCAGGTGCCGGCACTGGGGCACGTCCCCAGCAGATCTGGTCCTGAAGGGTAGCACTGTACACATGTGAGTGGCCTTGTCCTTGTGAGGTGCACAGGGATCTAATGGATCCAATCTTTGTTTTGGAGATCCTTGCTTATGCTCGTTACACGAACAAGTAGTCCTGTTAATCCTACCAAAGATGCACGCATGGCAGTGCTGACCTTCGACTTCCCAACCCCTTAGTGCTTGAGGATGATGCATAACCTGTGTATCTGTGTAAGCAGAGCAGAAACGGAAGAGTGGCAGGACTAGTGTTTAAATGAATTGAGGTCTTTTACACATTTTCCTGGGTCCAGGTAAGTTATGCTCAGCACAGGGATGATCATCTCACGGTGATAAAAGATTATTTAAAAAGCCATGAACGGCCCAGAGATTGATTGGGAATGCTTGTTCGCTGTGCTGTCAGAGGCAGAGGTGCCCCATGCAGCGGCCAGGCAGCAGGGCTCAGAGTTTATGCTGATGGCTGCAGCGTGCAGCGTCAGGGGTGAAGGGCAACTGGGGAGCAAGCAGCCTTGTAGAGATGTCCTTCCTTGGCAGCCCTCCTAAATTATGCAAAGGGTGAAATGGGTGGTTAGAAAAGCATATCAGCTCTTTACCCGAAAACGCATGGGCTGCAGTTAATGCTGAACAGGAAATATGCTGAGAACAGTGGTATCCGGAGACAGTTTGGTAATGAAATGTGAGAGGAAAACCAGCACAGCGGTCACTTCTGTGCCTCGCTGATCAGAGACCCCGGGCTGGCGCGAGACGGTGCCTCAGCTCGTGAGCACTCCTGAAACGCTGCTTGTTGCTCACCATGGCGTGCACGGGACCAGGAGCAGGATGCAGCAGCAAAACCACTCAGTGTGGGGCTGCCCTGGCTTTGGTATCTGGGGCTTTAGACATCTGCTTGTAGGTATCATGGGTGTCTCAGGCCCATGGCAAAGGGGCGCTCCTCTATGCAGGGTGACGTGCATGTGCTCAGTGCTCTGAAAGGAATGAACCACTTTTAATTCTTTTTTTTTTTTCCCCCAACAGGAAAACCCCTCAGAGGAATCAGCATACAAATTGCTTCCTTGGGAGGAAGTGGGGCTGTGCAGGCCAGGCATGCAGGGGCTCTCAGGGGGCACGTCTGCCCAGGTAGCCCCTGCCCCGTGGAGCTCCCCCACGGTGCCCCACGACACTACCCTGCCCCGTATGTGCAGGACTCGCGTCGGGAAGCGCTCCTGTTCCTCTTGAGTAAGAAAGGCAAAGGCCAGATGTTAAAATGAGCACAGCGGCTCCCAGGCAAAAGGCAGTGAGGAGGTTTGTACACGGCGCCCTCTTCACCTGAGAGCAGCTGTTAGCAACGAGACCCCAAGCCACGTTGTGCAAATCAGGAGGCACTAAGTGCAGGAAAACGCATGAGAAACTGTGCTTCTTAAATCAGCCCTTTTTGTGGCATGAATATTTCACAGATGAGGCAGGAATGTATTCCGTGTTATCTCTGCAGTTCCTCTAGATCAGGAATATAATTTGGCCTCATAGTTAGGGAATCTCTGCTTGAATCCTGCTATAAAAATGGAAAATTGTATAAACACTGAGCTATGGAAATGTGTATTTTTGACGTGTAGGATAAACAAGCTGGATCTGTACTGTCAGGCTCTGGCATGACATCTCACTGAATTACACTCAGAGGATGCAGCTTGCTTTGCTTCCAAGAGTGTCCTAGAGCCAACCTGCTTCCTTTGCTACCTGATCCCTCAGTTTCTCTTCTTTGCAGGAAAGGACGGTTTAGGACTTAGCCGAAGATTTCCTCAGATGAATAAAATGCCTGATGGTATCTCAGGGGCTTCCGCCTGAGTGCAAAGGGCAATGCTGGGGACTTGGATGTCTCTGGGGGAAAGAAGAAAACAATTTCATTAAACAGCTGTGAGTGAAACTTTGAAAAATATAGTACCAGGAACTGTTCTGAAATAAACTTCTGTCCTAAAAGCAACCCATGGCATAGTTTAGCTTTTAAAACTTTTATGGGGGTTACGTTCCTTTTCCAAACTAAGTGCTAGCAAGTGAAGTGCTGGCACATTTTATCAGCTAAGCTCAAATGCTTTCTTGAAGCCACAAGGAGCTTCTCCAATTAATAGGAAAAAAAAGAGCAGGAGTAATGAATCTGAGTGTTTTGTGATGGGCTACATGCAAACTCCAAGTCACTGCAGATTGAGGCAAAGAGGCGAAAGCATTTTCATGCAAAGGCCCAGCAGACAGCAAGCAAATCGCCACCAAATTTTATGTAGCCCTCAGAAATAACAGCCCCAACGTATCTGCAATCCCAGCAAAATTCAGCCTGGAAACCTCCCTTCACCTTCCCCTGGCACAGGAGTCCTGCTGTGGGTGCTGGGTGTGCAGAGAGGCAGCTTTGGGCAGTAATTTTCAAAGGACCCAGGTGATGCGTCTAAAAGCTGCCGGGTGCACCGTTTGCTCACACAATAAATGTTAGTGTAGATAAATTTGTGCAGATTTGAAAGTACTTACAGGCTTATTATGTCCTTCTAACAATGAATGCATGAAAGGTTTTGCATGAAAAAATGTTAATGTTAATGAAAAATGAAATGTTAATTTCAAAGGTGTGAGCTTGCTTGTGAAATTTACCTGTCTTTAATTTTAAAAACACAGATTCCCACTTTGATCATTCAGAGCATCTCTGTCAATCACCCATGATATTTTCGCAATTCTGGCTCTGCTGAGGGAGCTGCATGTTTCCTTTTGCTTGGAGTTAACATAGCCAGCTGACAAATCCAATTAATCGTCTGATTCTGGTCCTAAGCAGGAGATGGCACCAGCCTCCCAGGGACTTCCAGACGGCTGCGGACGCCTGACTTTCGAGGCCCCATTTGCAGTGACAGCCCCTGATTGCTTCTATGAACAAAATCAGGGCTCTGCATGCACAGGCATAAATTTTCATGGAAACCAGTTGGAAGACTCTATCTAGTATGCAAAGCTTGCTGTTGAGTCAGCGCTTTCAGCAGTTTTTAATGTGATTTCTTGGAGCGCTTGCTCTCTCCAACTCGCTGAATTAGTTGATCTTCTGAGAACTGCACATTTGCCCTCGTTTTGAACTTCGCAGTCCATTTCTCTGAAATGCTAATGGTATGCAGTGCAGAGGGCTTCAAAAGGCACTGGAACAGATGTGTAACTTGAATTTCTGCAATACACATTTCTTTAAAGTGTTCATTGTGTTCACTATCCAGCAAATATGGCCTAGTAACACTTGAGTTTGCGAACAAAGCTGGAAAGAATAGATCCGTGAGCACAAGCTGGACAGGCAGGTCTGTAGCCTGTGTTACAACCTTTTATTCAATTATCTGTTTTAGAGTAACTTGAATAGAAAGAGTTGAAGTGAAATGTGGCAGGAGAACATCTGCGCTACCATAATAACTATTCAGGGCATTTTTATTTGACTGTCAGTTTTGGCTTCCTGGCAAACATAATTTACATGTAATTTCTCCAAATATTATTTTTATTATAATCAATTCTTTTCTTTATAATAAATCCAGATTAACCTATTACTTTTTCAGAGAAATCTTGGATGTTACTGAAACTCTTGTGACCTAAAAGAACGCAGATTTGGTGTGCTTTTGTATTTTGCTTTTTTTTTTTTTTTTTGGCCTGTTTTATAAATGCGGTATAGCTTTTAATGCGAGTTCCCGGATTAAGAAGTCTTTTGGGAATGAAAGCTAATGCTGTAATTATAGCTTCTTTCTGAATTTGATCACGGTGGCAGTGGGTGTTTTTTGATAATTAAAGTTCGTGCGGCTGATTTGCGACCTGATTTGGCTCGTGTGGCTGATTTATTCATTGATATTTCACTTTGCCTTGTTCATAAACTGCTTGCAGGAGAGCCGCTGCTATTCTTCTGGTTCTTGCATTGTGATTTTGAGTGAGGAGGAGGATGCTGGCAGGTGATGTGAAGGTCATAAGCTCTCGCCTCTCCAGGCCTGGCCCCTGTGGGCGAAGGCTGAATCCCAACGGGTACTTGCGCGCGCGCGGGGGTCTCGGACGCACGCAAGACCTCTCCTCCATGTGCTATCCCGGGACTTCCCTTTTCTAATGTGCAGATGGTCCAGAGGGGCACCAGCAGCGGCAGGGATGTCTCCCTTCACACGAAGCCTGTGCCAGCAGAGAGGTGACATCCTCAGCCCCAACTTGTGTCCCTGGTTTTGCAGAGGGGAAGCAGCTCTTCCAAGCCACTTTTCAAGAGGCTTCTGTAGTGGCAAAGTGACTCAGAAGAAAGCCTGAGGTACGATTAGAAAATATATAGCAATGGTGAACTTAAAGAATAAGTTTCTTCACAGTTCTGCAGAAACTTCTGCCTTCTTCCTTTATTGGTTAGGAGCAAATAGTTCAAGATGTGCTTTTCCCTGGGCGCTTTCCAAACTCTCACTTTCTTTTTTTTTTGCTTTCCTTGACCCTTGCTTCACTATCCTTTTGTTCAGTGGAAAAATCCTATTAGAAGCACACTGATTACCTGGAAATTAAATCAGATACTATCCTGCTGCCACTTTTCCATCTCAAGTTATGCAAAGCAGAATTAAAAGGACCTTAGAATAAGACCCTTACTGTTTTATGAACTCCAAACTGTATTACGGCTGTTCTACCCGGTGACCTTTATCTGCACATAATTACAGTCTGAGGCACTCTTAAATCATTTGCTAAGCCGTTTCTAGTGTTATTCCCTGGTGTTTTTAAAGACCTAGGGATTACCAGAGATTACTGCCCCATTTTCAAGGCACAGCAGCTAAGCAAAAGCAATTCTGGGCCCTGATACTTCCAGCAGGCATCGTTCTCTTTGGTAAAGCTGATTTAAAAAAAGACAGATTAAAATTGACAAGTCACATAGGCTAGATTTATAATATCTTATTAAAACTTGCAATAAATTGGCAAACATAAGAAAAATGTGTCTCTAAAAAAAAAATCTAGAAATGTGACTCTACAAAAAATCCTCTCTATGCTCTCTTATGCTAAAGTCCATGGTGTATTTTAAGCAATTTCATTATCCTATTAAGTGGTCACACTTCTGGAGTAAACTTCTTACCAGACTTCAGGCTCTGAACTTTTGCTGCAGGTTTTGTTTGAGGCTGAGGGGGTGGTGGAAGTCACGTACCTGCCTCAGGTCAGCACAGTGGTCTCATTCAGCAAGTAATCCCCATGCTGCGTAACTTCTCTAGGGAATGGGATGTAACTCCAGGAACCTGATTTAAGCTACTTCTTACTTCTGTGTGATAAGCTGTTGAACACTGGCTGGCAATGTTGGTGAATAAGATTATTAGCACGTGATAGCTCTCTCTGAAACAAGTGGGGCTTTAGGCTTGTACTTTGGGCTGCTTTTTGAAGGTAGCAGTACACACTGCAAGCCAAGATTAGTAAGTGTTTTTGACAGAGTTGGGACCAATATGGGTGAGATGTCCTGAGCTCCATCCAACCTCCAGGTTGGGCCAAAGGGACCACAAAAGGGACTGCAAAGTCGCAGCTGGACCTGCAGTAGCCCCTGCCCAGTGGTCATTGCATCTGGCCTCCAAGCTGCTCAGGAGAAATTCACTGTGGCCAGAAGATTTCGTGTCCAAATGTACCAGCCTTAGAATTAAATTCTCAGCAAAACACAGGAAAAAGCCTGTGAAAGAACATCCTTAATAAATGGTGAAAAATTGCCCTGAAATGCTAAACCTAAACCCTTTCCACAGTAATATAGAATTTGAATAAGAAGTAGCCCTTCTGCTCCATATTGTGTGTACCAAAAAAGAAACAAGAAAAAAAGATAATTTTCCCTCTTTGTGCTACAGCAACTGTTATGCAACTGCCCCAGTTATTTTGACATCTAGTAGTTGATGTGAAAGTATATGGTTTCTTTCTAGAACTGGTAAATGCAGTGGCATGTTGCAAGCCAAAGAAATTTTACAGAAATCATGTGAAAAAGTATTTGGATTGTTTTCACAGTATTTATTGTGATTATATCGCATAGTTTCCCTGCTTTCATTTTTTTTTGTTTAATTATGAGCCAGCAGGGACTTGTGAGTTCCCCTTAGTGATGAATATCTTTCAGCATTGACATAATATTTTTCTCTATAAACGAAGAAGTTTTTTTTCATTCTCTTAAAATTAGGTTCAATAATAGGTCAGAAGATAGTTTGAATGTTATAATATACTCAGCTCTTTACCTGTCCTTCAGTAATCTCTATATCCCCATGTAGATGAAGGAAGATGACTTCTTGGCATCTACAGCAGTGTAACTGAATCCTGGAAAAATCCTATTTAAAGGTTAGCTGGATTTTGGGGCAGTGGCAGTATCTTTTTAGAGATGGTTTTGAACCCCTGCTTACACATCTGTCTGTACATATATGTATGCTCTTTCTTTATGAGCATACAAATGGGCTGCAAATGCTCAGTTTCGACAACGGACAACAGACATGTTTTAATACTGCTTCACTTTCGTCTCCATCTCACTTCAGACAAAGAAATCTCATCAAAGTCAAGTCCTGGCTGATAAATGGATTACAACTGGCAGCTGTCTCCCTACCAGTGGTCTTTTGAGTCACCTGTCAGAAAAGTCACTGAAGCACCTCTCTTCTCACACCTTCCTGTTTGTGTTTTGTCTCTGGTCCTGCAATAATTGTTGTAAAAATACTTTCCTTTTATTTTCTGTCCTCCTCCTTATGCTTGTAATACTAGCAATAAACCTGAGTTTTCCTAACAAAATGAATATCTTTTCTTCCAGAAAATATGCAAGATGCCAAGTAACTAAACAAACTGACAATAGCTGGGATACGTAGTATGATAAAACACCGGGGTTTTGATCCAAAAACAAAACAAAGCAAAACACAAACCAACCAACCAAACAAGAAAAACCCTCACACAATTCCAAGGGTGACTCTGGCAGCTCTCCGGTACCTCTGCTGTGGTAAGGTTAGGAGTGAGGGCAAGTGAGAGCTCAAAGCAGCACTGAACTCTGTCCTCCCTGCGCTGAGCTTTTCGCTGGCCAGGCTGTAGGTAGCAAATATCTGGCAGCAGCTGTGCTGCAAGCCGGAGGGATCCAGTCGGATGAAATAAACATTTGTGTGGAACAGGTTCCTGAAAACAGGCATGAAAGAAAGGTCATTTTTATGCCTGCCTGACTGATCAGCACACAGAAAAAAGGGATGAAATGTTCTCTCCACAGCCTGAAAATCGTGTGATTAGTTATTCATTTTTCTTCAAGCCTCATGTATTGTGTTTCTCTGCTTCTCTTTCAGTGGCACATCACCTATTCTCCTTTTTCTTCTGCTTTCTCCTCTGACTCTGAGCAGAAACTCTCATTCAAAGCACCGTGCCCTGGCCTTGCCCTGGCTCTCATTTAGCTGCACAGATTTGGTTTGTTAGGGGCTGTGCAGAAGCAATGAGCTCGAGCTGCACACCCGGTCTTGGCGAGCGGGAGGACTCGGGGGCTGCAGCCTCCTCGTCGGGATCTCATAGGATTTGGGCCTGGCATCCTGGCACGGGGAGCTGCTCCAGACGCTTGTCAGGAGCTTGATGCTGTGTATGAAATCTTGTTAAACCACTGTGTTCATCTCCTTGAAATGCATTTCATGTTTTATGGAGAAGTTTTACAACTCTCTGGCAACATTTACAAGTCTCAGCACCTTGCTTTTTTGATTACCTCTTATTTCTTGTTGTTAAAGTGCTTAAAATTGTTTTGCTCTGTCCTAGCAGTGACCTCTCCAAGGCGTTATCATTTTAGTCACACCCCAGAATTTCTGCTTAAAAATGAGTCTTTTGCCGGGACAGTTTTTATTGCTCTTCTCTAAGCTCCATTTTAACTGGACACTTGGTGAGATGGGAGCCCAGATTGATGTTCAGAGATGCTTAGAGCAGGACTCCTCTCTTTACAAAATGTCTCTGCAGATGCAATTCTAAAGCCAAGTTGGTTTTTTCCCCTCTCTGCTGTGTTGTAAACTTAATATCTCACTTGTCAATGATTATCCACAGGCAGTGAGGCCCTGTGCAGCAGCTATGACCATTTACTCCGATTGCCTTTACAGAGAGGCCATTTAATTTATCCAGAAGAGGATTAAAGCATGTAGGTCCTCTAGAAAAGCATTTTAAAGACTAAGTGATTGGAAGTGTACCAATTTTTCCAGTAATCCTCTCTACTGTTTAGTTACCTACACTGCTCTGAAACTATGTTTTAGTATAAGGCCACATTTACCTGATTTCACCTCCCATTCATGAATTTTAAGCCTGTGTCAGCCCATCTGCTTTGACTTAACCCTATTCTTCCTGTGGGTACCTGCATTAGTACACAATTCTCAAGCCATCTTTCTCATCAATTTTCCTGATGTGATGCAGTGCAACGCTATCCATTATAAGGTCTGGAGCTCATTTAATGAGATGCTTCACATCAGTCCAGAAAAACAGCCCCTTTTGCTGCTCACTGTCCCACCAGTCTCTGTGACATCTGACTATTTACTTGGCAAGGACTTTATCCTATCTTGTTTTTCATCCAGATCCATTGATAACATCAACTACATTGAATCAAAGACATTTTCCTCTGATATCCCTTTTCTCATAGCCTGCTCCTTAATACTTTTACATCACAGTTGGATAGTTTGGATAGGGAGGCACTTTTAAATCCACAGAATGTACTCTGCTCCTTCCAAGTAATGTAAACAAGCTTTTTAGTCAAAATGTTACGTGGTAGTAAGGAAAACCATTTCCACCAGCACAGAATTGGTAAAATATTGTTTAAAGAAAGAAAACTAAAAAGTGTTTGTTTGACAGAATCTACCCTCCATGAAACCACAATGACTGATATTAATTATATGTTTAACCTCTAATTCTTTGTTAGTAAAATTCTGAATAACTCCAGGCAAACTAATGTCAGATTGGAAAATTCCTTTCTCTGTTTTGAAGCAGTGGAATTACACTAAAATATGGAATAAATTGGAATTTTTCTAATATTTGTTTAATAATCACCCTTACTGACACAATAATACCTTCCACTTTGGTTGAGGAATTTTGTCCAGCCTACTGGAAAGTATTTAACCAACTTCAGTGCAGCCTCCAATATTAGAGACAGACAACTGTGAGAAGAGGTATGAGTTAAGACTGTTCTGCAGCAATTGCATATATTTTCTTTTTTCATTTCCTCATTTTTCCAACGTATGTTTCCAACTGACCCCAATGCCTGAAAAAGTGTTGGAAACCACAAAGTAGCCTTATTTTGGTGTTAGTAATGAGGTTAAGAACACTAATGAAAAGAAAGAAAAATAGCAATTTGTGAAAACAGTGCTTGGCACTGGAGCTGGGGTCGTGCGAACCCAGCCCTGTGCTGACAAGGGCTCCCCAGGAGCCTGCTGTGCTGAGCACAGCTCTGCAGGAGACAGCAAAGGGACAGCCCAGCCCCAGCCTCTGCCCCCTTCTCCCCAGATTCTCACAAAAGTGCATAAAAAAATTATGAATCTGAAAATGTGGCTTGTAGCTTGTCTTCAATGGCTCTGATGTATCAGGATAATGGTCAGCTGAAGGCCCCAAAAGCTGCTGTCCTTTCACACAGTTCCTCAGCTTGGGCATGGGGAAGAATCAATCTCTGTGAATAAGCGATTTGGGGAGGAAAGGGGTCAGGGACGTTCATTGCCTAAACTAGAAACTGCAGAAGAAAAATCCACTCATTTTAGCTCTGTGTTTCAGAACCATGTTTTTTTTTTTTTCTCCTAAGAACTGTCACGTGAAAGTTAAAGCATTTTTATTTCAGACCAAGCTGCAATATGATTTTGACAGAAAGCACTTTGCTTTTGAATAGCTAGATGTTGTGCTTGATTTGTGGCAGCTGATATTCTGACATGCTCTTAGTGTAGGTGCTCAACCCTGCAAAAAAAAATGTGCTCTGCCAGTGGCTCTGGTTAAATTTACTCCTAGGATGAGCAAAGCTTTATGTGTTTGGGCCTGAAGATGTTTTTGGGAGACGAGAGGATCCCCTTCCCGTCCCGTCCCGTCCCGGCCCGTCCC
>JAWLRI010000280.1:283929-294317 GCA_034781795.1 Crypturellus tataupa
CTCTGCATACTTGTAATTAGATGGCCACCTCTCTTGCAAGATTTTTGTAATTAAATATAGAATAACAGGATTACACTCTAATACTGTTATACACTTTTCATCAGGAAGGAACTCAGAGTCTTCTGGATTTCTGACGTAACCAGAATCCAGCAGCCCCACTCTGTCTTAATTTGAGTTTTAATGCTCAGGATAAGGAATCTGCCACAGCTAGTTTAGCAGTTAAGTGCATTAGGCAACGTAATGAATTATTGACCAGTGGCTGATAGTTTAACAACTGATCAATATACTTAAGTATATATACATACAAGTATATATATGTATATTTAGAAAACAAAAAAGTTGAAAACATCTTCCTTTCTCAGTAAGGAGAGTGCTTAAGACAAATTAGCCTTTTCTGTCCTTACTATATTAGAAGAAATGACCCAGAGACCAAATAACTTCCTTAAGGATTCTTGCAATCATTAAATCCTTGAAGTCATATTGGACTAATGCCTTTATCTATCATACATTTATATAGGTATCATATAATTTATCATCTACTAAATAGGCATTTGACATTGCTGAGGATGGAGGTTACCAAGTTTATAGAAAGCTGATAAATGTTTAAAGTCTACCAGCATTGCCTCCATGAATATAACTCAAGTTGGCAATAAGTTTCGCATTAAAGAAAAACGATTGTAGCTAATTTGGTACTGAATCATCATTTTGCTCCTGTGGAGAAAGGAATGCCGCTTAGGCTCACTTTTGCGATGGAGCACTAATGGGATAAAAAACCTTGAAACATTACAGAATCCCCACGATGGGAGACATAAATTTTATGAGGGAGGCAAGTCTACCTCTTCCTCTGCCCCTGTGTTCCTGTGTATAGCACAGTGATTTAATCACGAGCTTTCGTTCAGGACATTGTTCGAAGAGCCAATATAAGCTTACTGACAGGTAATAGCAGGGAGCTGTATGGCCAAGTCTCTTCAGTCAATTAGAGGAGACTGCAGGGTGAAATTGCTTCTTAGTGGAGATACTCTACTCTTTTCCTTCTAGGTTTGTTTATTGTCCTTTCTAATATTGCTCTCCGTACCCACAGCAAACAGAGGCTGTGCAGTTCTAGGAGACTGAACTGGCTTTTCTTCTGCTTTGAGCACCACTAATGAATGAAAAAATTTGCTTTATTTTTCCCCTTTCCACAGATTGCTTTCCTTACATGTGAGTATAAAAATATCTCTCCCCATCTCTGTAAAGAATTATTTCATTAAGGCGTTTGATGACCGTAAGTTTGGCAGAAGCTATATAAATGCAAATTTCATAAGATCATGTAGGTAGTTCAAATGTCTCTCAGCATAACTTGATCAATAGTAACAAAAATCACAAAATAATTTGGGAAAAAGAGAGATTTCTTTTGCACAGCTTTTAATGTCATGCTCAATATTACACACTAGGTTTCCCGCCATTAGGTTAATTAGTTCTTTTCTAGGGCCATCATTAACCCATGCCAAATAAGAAAATATTCTTCTCTTGTGGGTGATTTAAGAGACTCTGGCAGCACTGGGAAATGGCATAGGTTTTACTCTGATAAGACTACTTTCTTGTTATTTTTATTTTTTAATAGTCTTTTAGACTGTTAATACTCTAATTCCATCAGGTAAAATACTAAGAGAGGCTACCTGCTGTGCTGACCTGAACTCAGCTTACACCAGAATTAAAATTGTACGTGCAGCTACAGCTCTCCTTTGTGACAAGCAGGTAACACTATTAAGAATGGCAGAGTTGGGGGGTGCAAATATGATGCACTACAATGTTTTGCCATTAATGTACTTAATAAGTTTATGTATTTTTTTTCTATAACTTTAAGAGAATTCTACCAGCAGTAAGCAATCACGTAGGCTGCAGAAAGTCTATTGATTTCATTCATAAAGAAGGATGGGACTAGTTGAGGACACAGAGTGGAGTAGAGAGAGATGTCCTGTCTCCTTCTCCCCCAGCACAGGTCCAATGGACCTCAGGCCCTGGGGGCACTTTGCCTGTGGGTGACTGATGCATGTGAGAGGGCACCGAGGGCAGGGATTTTGGCTTGAGCTGGGCTGCAGCATACGAATGTAAAGAAGAGTTCTGAAAATCCAGGCCTCTTCCATGCTGTGGCATGCCTGGCTGACAAGGGCAACCCAATGTCCCAGAGACCATCTGAATATCTTGCTTGCATTGGCACAGCTGATATCCTGGAGGGAGCAAACATTAGGTCTCTTCCCCTTGTATTTCATAGTCTTCCTTTTCCAGATGCTGAGTGTGCTGGAAACAATTTGATCATTGAGCTAAGGATGACTGTAAGGCCTCTTCTTGGTAGGAAAAGTCTTGAGGATGAAGTGGATCTAGTCTTTGCCATCTGTTCGTCATTTTTGTCATCTAACTCTGTGAAAAGTTAGAGGACAGGGTGCCTCTTTCATTGAAAAGAGCCTGACTTTGCCTGGAGGCTTATTCACATGGTTGGAGACATTGTATACTGGAAAAAAATTTGACAGTTTGTCACAAAATTAGTCCTGTCCATACATAAGAGACACTTCTGTGAATAGAAAAAGGGACTAAACCAAAATTTATAGATACTAAGATAAAATACACATATTTATGCCTGGCTTAGGACTTATTCGATATGTTTTGTGGAAGACAGAAATGGTGTAAGGTTAACGACAGAATTCTTAGAGAAACTAGGTAGACAGTGGAAATACTGACTCAGCTTTCAGCCAGTGTGGTAGAAAAGCATAACACTCCCAAGATATGTAGACTTCTCTGGTTGAATTTCAAAAATGCATGTCAGAAGCACTGAAGAATGGAAATATTCAGAAGATTAGCAAGTTGAAATGAACCACTGTGTTTATTTTGTTACCCCAGATTATTTTCCTGAGGCCTCCTGTCATTTGTGGTGTACTTCCTGCAAGGCCTGATGTTTGCTCGCAGATGTTTATAGAAAGTTCACTGTAATTTAGCAAACTTGAGATCTTTGACTAAGCTCTCTGATTTAGATATCAAGTAATTAAGTTATGACTTGTCTGTTTGACATATTTGTGCTGCATAAAAACACGATAGAACTGTTTGTTTGGAGTGAAATAAAGTGAAAGAGAAGAGTAAGGAACAGGAGCCAGACTGGCAGACAGGAGGCAATATGGGCAGGGCTCTCAGCTCTAGCACATATGGTCCCAAAACGTGGGGGAAGCCCATGACCTTACAGTTTCTCTGGACTTAACCCATCTCAACCTATGGCTTTGGGATGGCATTCTGGCAGAGCTGATGCAAGGCAAAGGTGCCCGCGCAAACCCACGCGCAGTGGGGGAGAGATGAGGGATGTATGACCAATTTTACTGGTGCTGCTGGGCCATGCTGGGACTGGCTACAGTCCTGCATGCACAGCTTGGGAAGGTACATTGATATCAAAAATTGACAATGAAGTGCAGGAAGGTTTGTCAAGACCAGCAGTTGATTGTTTTAATTTAAACTGTCATTTATTTGCTTAATACGGCAATAAAACCTTATTGCTGCTTAGTGTGAATTGTTCTGTGAATACTAACGGCAATAGTTTTTACTTATGCTGAAATATAGCCTTCTTGCCTTCTTTTTGTTACTTGTTATTTCTTTTTATGACTCTTTCTAAAGGTTTAAAATGTAATTGAATAAAATCTGCCAGTAAAGACATGACTAGTCTATAAATAACCTTTGCTGCTGTAGTGACGCTGATAGAGAAAATTAAGATTTTTACTTAGAAATCAGTGAAACGTTCTTTTAGCTGTGGAAACCAGAAAAATGAAAGGAACCACCTTGCTCCTTTTAGGCTGCTCCAGGCTCTCCTGTTCATGCCCGGAGACGATAACACGATCGCTGGTGGCTGATGCCTGCTCTTGCCAAGGCCAACTGCGCAGAGCGTCGGGAGAAGCTGGCTGCTCCAGATAAGTTTTCAATGGTGAAAAACATTCTTATAAACATCTTATTTGATGCTACAACAATCCCTTTTATTTATGGACTCAGAATTTTTACAAGCATTAGGTAATGAAGCCTTACAACACTCTGCAGTTCACTGTAGGGAAGTGTTATATAGAATTATTAAATGTGAGTATTGCTAGTTGGCCTGAATCCCTGAAAGAAATCTCTTGATATTCCAAAACAGGGAAGCAAAAGACCTGCTTATATATCTATTTGGCTGCTATCCATTCGCTAAGCTTGACTGGTCGATCTCTGCCCAGGTGTGAAGGGGATTTTTCAGTCATGGAGCGTTTAACACAGAAGTAGTCCATATTTGCAAAAAATAATCAGATTCCTCTTTAAGGCAATCATTGAAAGACATCTTGCAAGTGCATGCAGCACTGCAGCTCTGCACCGAGTTATGGACTTCTAGGGCCTCCATTCACCTCCTTGCTTGGGCAAGTTCTGCTTTCCATCCATATTTTTTGCAGGTGTCCAGAAATAAAGCAGCAAGATTAAAAAAAAATATTTTTCAGTTGCTCCCCAGGTAAATATGGACAGTTAGGGCTGCTGGAGTTTGCCAGAATGAGCCAGGGCAGACTGGAGAGCTTGAGGAGCTTGAGCCAACAGGGAGCAGGAAAGCGTGCAGGAAGAAAGGGCAACAAAGAAGGTGCTAGTTTAGCTGAAAATACACATTTCTCTCTTCTTTGCTAATGGTAGCCATCATCTCCCATGATGTGACCTGTCTCTTACAGGGGATTGGGCGCAGGTTTTTTAAACTTCTGACTTTCAAGCAGTTGAAGCGAGCCCAGGTGTGGGGTCTGTGCGACGGGCGCTGTACAGCACGCGTGGGGCTCAGTGCAGCACAGAGGCACTGTGAGGCCCCATGAGGTCTTGGCTGAGATTTCCTCACACTTTATGGAGAGGCCACCCTGTCTGCAGCAACAGACCACTGGGCATGTTTTTGCACTATATTATGTTTTTCACAAGATGTCTCAGCTTGTTTTAGGTATAATACTGCTGATGTGTTTTTGCAGCGAGCAGTGTGTATTTGAGTCACATATTGTGCTTTGTCCTTTCTCTTTCAAGGTTTCAAACAAGCATACTGTTTACAGCTGCCATTAGAAGGAATAACCCTTCAGGCATAACATAACATACAATTTACTTATATTCTCTGTGAGCCTGGTACATCATGATCAGATTCTAAAATGGTCACAAAACTTTGCTCGTCTTTCTTTAATATATTTGCTTTATTAGGGCAGTACCCTCTGAGAAGCTTGTTTTTATAGTTCTTTCTTTGTGGTTTTCAATGAGACACATTTTGAGAATGAAGCCAATGAATTCTGACAGCTGATTTTTTTACTATTATTTATTTTTGCAGATGACTCTGTAATATTCCACTCTTAAAAAAGCATTTTGCTTCAATGCCAGAAGTGTTTTCTGAGTTCTGGCTTTTTCTTATCTATCTATATTTTTTATCTGATTATTACTTAGTATACATTTATTTGGTCTTTGCTCCTCGTATTTAAGGAACTTAAGGGTCCTTGAATCTAGACCTAATTTCTACAGAAGGTCTTTAGCTGTCTCTCAGCCATTGTTTTCATGGTCTTCACCCTTCCTCAGGGTGTGTGTATACAGAGTATGATGCCTTGAGACTCAGGTCAGGTCCATAGATTTTGCAGGGCTTTGATCTACAGATAGACATGTGGCTATATTCAAACTTCCATACTGAACAGATATCTCTGAAAAGGCTCATCTTGATCATTTTGTACCAGTTACTTATCTTTTTGCCTTGTCTCAGAAGAAAATGTGTTTTGGGGCAGCACAAATAGCTTTCTGGCGTATGTATGAAAGCTGACACACACACCAGCTGCCCAGGAGCCATCCTGAAGGAGCTGCCTTCCTTCCAGGTGAAGCTCACCTGGGATCTGCCATGGCAGGTTTTGTTTTGGAATGGGTTAGGACTGCTGAGCACATCAGCCACAACCTTCCAATGAAATGGTGGGAGGACTTCCTTGGCCTTAAAGTCAAAACAGATGGTGTCTTCCCTCTGCAGTCAGTAGCATCCTGATTGGAAGGGCTGAATTCCAGCCGGAATGTGTGGGGAAAGGCATAGGAAACCACATCACACTCCCTTGCACTCTGTTTGCAAAATCCAGCCATAATTGCATACCTTGTGCTTGAGGAACTTTATAATTCATATGTCTTCAGAGGACAAATGGCATCTTGTTTGGCAACTGGCAAGGAGTCAGAACTACAGCTAGGCAAAGCTGTTAACTTTCATATTCATTTTCATTTGTGTCCCCTGCCCTCACAGCTGTTTGTGCTCCTCTCTTTT
Source organism: Crypturellus tataupa (assembly GCA_034781795.1). Lineage (NCBI taxonomy): Eukaryota > Metazoa > Chordata > Aves > Tinamiformes > Tinamidae > Crypturellus > Crypturellus tataupa. The sequence continues at coordinate 290,207 of JAWLRI010000280.1, forward strand.
TCTGTGGCTAAAAGGACTCTGGATGTGCCAAATGTCAGTATTAAGTAATTAGTTTGGAGACTAAATTGTCAGAGAAAGTCAACTAAATATCAGGAGTACGTAAACTGAGTTGCACTATTTGCATCTGCTGGATGAAATGTGGATATATTATTTGCATTCATTTTCAACAGTATATTGAGATTGATTTAATATTCTTCTAGAAGCTGATACTACTTTATATTAATCGTTGCAAAACTCATAGAATATGTCATTTTTTGACACTAAGTGAAAGATCCTGGTGCTGAGGCATCTCAATGCTCATGTGCATGCATCAGCTCTAAGCATAGACTGATTTGTCATGTTGCACTTTTGGAAGCTTTCCCTCTGGGTTTAGGGTCTGTAGCAGGCCTGTTCAGACATAACTTATATCTGCATTGGAGCTTAGTAGGGAAAAGGAGTGGAAGTGAGAGACAAATTTGGGTCATATGTTGATTCACCAGTCCTCTCCAGATGGGATTTTAGTGCCCATCATCACTGGAAATGCTGTGATAGCAGGAGTGGCTGGGGGTCCCCAGAGGGTACTCTTCATCCTCATCTCCTCCTGGCTTTCCAAGACAGAGTTTGAATACAGCCACCTTGTCATGGCTACAGAAGATGTTCCTCCAGACAGAGGAAATGCTAAGAGTTGATGCAACAGAAAGGTGATAGAGGTTTACTAAAGAAGACATAGATGGGGGGATTGGGTGAAAAGAAGTGTCACTCCACTGCTAGAGGGAGATCTAAACTAAAACATGCCTCAGGAAGTCTCTCAAGGCACATATAAACAGCTTAATGGCTGGACTGTACACATATTTCTGTTGATTATCATTCCAACTAGCCTTGACAGAAGAAAACCACCTCAGCCATACAGTTAAACTCAGTGAAAATCCTGTAAGGATTTCTTTGAATGCATAACAGAAAGCATTTTAAAATTAGCTACTGTAGACACCTTAGATCGAAGTCTTTTCCTGTACGTCCAGTTTAATTCCTAACTGACCCTCCCCACATCATTTCCTCTAAAACCATGCTATAGCCAGCGTGTCTTGTGTTCTCAGAATACACTAGAGATGTGCCTGAGATTTTCAGACTGATAACTCACTACAGAGATCGCAATCACTGCTGATTATTTTTCATAATCAAGCCACTTTTCACCAAAATATCTCCACGTTTCTCCATTTCATGCAATAAGACTCTTCTATTTCAATCAGAAGTTTGGTCTCAAGTAAATTAATAGCAGTGCCTAAGAAACTGAGGAATGACTGTGGAGAAAGGGCAAAGAAGATCTTGAGTTGTGGCAGGAGTCAAACACAGTATGACTCAGGAGGCTCTGGTCTACACTAGGGTAAAAACTACCCAGATCTCGAGTGAGATGGCCCTTCCTTTCTTTATGGGAAAGCTGAGTCAGTGCCTTCAACATGTGAAAATAAGGCATATGTCTCATCATCGAGGGAAACACTGGCTCTCTGGACCTCCACCCTACTGCTACCTTTGCCCCACTTCCCCCTGCCCCCCCCACAAAAATAAAGATTTCTTCTGATTTGCAGAAGGCTTTTCCGAGGCTCCGTTTTCCTCAAGGTATCCTGAAATATATCCCATGACCAGGTATCTGAAGAAACAACTGGAAGATTTCTGGGAGCTCTGGTGGTTTCCAGTCATAAACCTCTCAGAGGAGAGCTTCTCTCTTTCAGAGGAAGGATAAAGACAGGTAATTGGGCCCAGATTGCAGCTACAAATGTAGAATTGATGTACAGATGTAGAATCAGCCTAAGAAACAGATATCCTAACAAGAACACTGGTGATGTGTTCTCAAAGAGCTTTGATTCAGAGACTGGCTATGACCATTATTCAGGTAGCGGTAGAAGTAAGAGGAGTAATTGCATTGAAAGCCACTTGATTCCTAGGAAAGTGGGGCTTCTGAATTTAGTTTCAAGATAGTTTCAAGCTTGCAGTAGCTCTCTCTCTCAAGCAACTGAACTTCAGTGAGGGCCCACTTTTGGCCTCTACTGTTGACCTCTGTGGGCTGGATGCATTTGTGTTTTCAGCTGGAGCTACATCTGAGTGTGATGTGTCGTGCTCCTGCGTGGGTTCGCATGGCAGCAACTGTGCACTCAGAAGGCTGCACTGCATCAGCTCCATGTCGGCTTGCACCACCAGATCTGCTTGGCCAGGTGGCTCTGGCGAAGATCCCATGATTGAGTCAAGCTGTTAACAGTCAGGGGCACTTGATAAATTTACAGGGGAACACCACCTGTGATCACACATCATGCTTCCCAGACAAGGGATTCAGAAATAGTTAAAATAATGTAACTAACTAGAGTGTGAAGTCAGGCAGAAGTGTCAAAACTGGAGAATAAAAACTGCCTGCTTAGTAAATTTTTTTGATTTTTTTTGACATTGTTGAAGACAGAGAGAAATAATGTGGCTGATACAGGTTTACTATAAATACATTAAGAATGTGTAATAGATTCCTTTTGTTTTGAAAAGGTTACTCTGTCCTGCTGCAAACATCTGTTAGTTGCATTTTTCCCTGGAGGGTTATGTCCCTAATAGCAGTTCAACCTCTTTGAGAGTACTGAAGAGCCACTGTAGGAAATGAAGCTCACTCTAGCAAGGAAAGTAGAGGCCTATGATCTTAGAATTGAGGGGATGTGTTCCCAGAGTGACTGTGTAAAGGTCAGAAACCAGCTCTCCCACCAAGTCGTGGTACCTGGTATAGTCACTGGGATGGATTCTCCACAACCACACTATTTTCCATAAAGTGACCACAATAGAAAAAAGAAGCAAGATTAGTCAAAGGAAACGGTCAGAAAAAAAGAAAAATGTATTCCATTCTCACAAGTAGCAAAAAGAATAGGAAAGATGGAGGAAAGCCATGTGCAACAGGCTTCCTACAAGATGGATTATGGAGCTTTGTGAGTCAGAGCTCAGAGAGCTACCCAAGGCACCACTGGCAGAAACACTTTGCTGGAACATTCACAAAAAACATGTAACCCAGACCCTGATGACAGTCTGGGAAAAGGGCCCAATGTGCCCATATCTGTTTGAAAAGCCTCCTACAACCTAAAAGCACAAGGAGACTCCAAAGGCAGGAATATCCAGGGCAGAGAGAGATGATGTTGTCCCAACCCTGTCCCCTCGAGAGCAGCAATGCCAGAAATTGCAACCGAGAACCACAAGGCTTCACCTGGAAGGAGATAAGCTGAAACTGAACCAGAAAGATTGGGAGAGAGTACAGAGCCAGGAAAGAAGGAGGGGGCAATATAGATACTTCTGTACTGTTTTTTGAGAAGTCAAGTCAATGCATCTTGCTGTGAGTGCAGAAGGTCTGGGTTTGCATCTTGCTCTGCATGTGTGCAGAGGGTCTCCTCCAACTGCCTGAGGTGTAAGCAGGTAAGTGGTGTAAGTGTAAGTGGTGCTTGGAGCAGGGAAGCTGAAGGTGGTTAGAGGATCTGTTCGTTCATTTTGTCAGTTGTTCTCAGCTTACCTGTGCTAGCCTGATTTACTGCCAAACTTGTGGTAGACTGATCAGCCTCCATTGCTCATAGTCTTACTGATGTCCATAAGAAGATCTAGAAAGTCATTGACCTACATCTGAATAATTTATATAGACTTATGATTCAAGATTGAACTGGATTTGGCACATGCAAAAAGAATGAGTGAAGGAAAGGGACCATAGTGGAGTAACTCCTCGGGTAAGACAGAGATCAGGAATCAGGCCAGCCCATGACTGATGAGGCACAGCCACATTCTCCTAAAAATATGGCCACTAGGTGAGAAATGGAAGATTTAAAAACAACAACAACAACCAAAATCAGGCAGTGGATAAATAAAGGGAGACCAGTTCAGAGAGAACAAATTGCAGGCAGAAATGGCTTGAGATAGGATCCTGTAAGAAGTCACATGAGGATTTCCCAAGAGTGAGTTTTGGCTAAATCCCAAACTGGGAAAAGAGCCAGACTAGACCACTGCTGACAAAGACCTGGGATGTTATATCTTTCCAGGATAAGGCACATAATGGGCAGATGGCTGTGGCTTGCTTCCCTGTGGTTTGGCCTGGATCCATGAAAGGTTAGCCTAGTAAAAACAGCTGCAG
>JAWLRI010000280.1:295175-327718 GCA_034781795.1 Crypturellus tataupa
GTTAACTTACTTTCTTCTTGGACTTCCTCACAGCACAGAGACTTACACTTCTGCTTCCTCTTCTCTCTAGCTTTTGGGGAAAATGTGGGGTCTAGCCTTTTGGGGCCTGTAGCATATTAGTACTGAGATCAATGGCCTTCTGGAAAAATTTGATAAATTGATCAAAGTAAGCTTGAGGGCTTATAGCACAGAATCTGCAGAGCTGCAGTAATGATTAATTCTGAAAGTATCCCTGGCACATGGATGTCTTTTGTGCTGGTCTTCAGTAAAGGAGATACAGGTCTCCAGATGGCTGACAACCAGATAGATGTGAACACACAGGCAGGGGATGGGCAGTGTTGTATAGGACGTTGCTGCCTAAATGGAGGATTTGACATGTCCTCTCCATCTGTAAGGTGCAGTGGAAAGATCCTCCCTCCTTGTTTGTAGACAGCTGGAGTGTGTTACCTTGCTGGAACATTCTGACCTTTATCAAATGCATTTTGAATTTCATTGCATAGTTTCTTAGGGACACTTTCAAGAACAGAATGATGGACTTTGTTTAGAGGAAAAAGAAACAGTTCTTGGAGGGTCTGTGAGACACAATGTATATAGAGCGTCTGTATATACATATGTATGTATATATGCATAGTTCCTCAATTTAGGATATGATGTTAAGATGGAAAAAAATAATTTTGACTCTACCAACCTTGAAAAGCTTTTCAAAGACATATTTCTTAGTGCAGAGCCAAAACATGAGAATCTGACCTAGTTTGGTTTATATATATGAGCAAAAATATTTACTCAGCTAGTAAGTATTTGATTAACCTTTGTTTATTACTTCAATATGAGAGACAGTTAAAATACAGGAACTCATGGATTATATTTTTGCTTTTTGGCTAATGTTCACTTCCTCTACAGAAAAAAAAAATACTAAAGCTAGGAAAAGGACATATCTCTTTCTCATCTCAAATTCTGTATTTCATAGTCCAGAGCTAAAGTCAGGAGAAATATATCTACATATTTTGTGCTGAAAATTGAAGCAGACGATTACAATGAATGATCTGAGGCTGTGCACTACAAAAATCCCCTCTGACATGGCAAGCAAGGATATACAAGCAAAAGCATATGCAAAACTTCTCCTTTCTGGGTCGCAAAGAGATGGATTTTTTTATTCATAATCTAAAGCAAAGCAAAGTGCAACACTAACCTGAGCCTCTTTATGTACTTTCTGTTTCTAAGGCTTTACTTGCAAGATGTTTTATGCTTTAAACTTGCCCATTTCAAAGGAAGGACTCAACCTCCTTTTATGCTGTGTGTTGCTGCTAACAAGACCCATCTGGCTTAGTTAAGTGCAGTGCTAGCATGACCCAGTGGATGAGGACTGCCTCTCTGCTTGGGATCTTGCACGTGCCAGTCTGAAAGTTGCCTTGAAACTGTCCTTTTTTTGGTGATATGTAATCTGGATTAGGAATTCTTTTGTCCTCAATAGCCTAATGGGAGCATGTTGCAACAGGCGGAGAGTTGCTGGCTGCTGGCACTGGAGGGACTGGGAAGAGGCTGGTTGGCGAGGGCCTGACCCAGCTCAGCTTCCTGGCGGTGTTTACAGCTTGCACTGCAGGAAGTTAGAAACAGGGAGAATTACTGTGCAGCCTGCGAGGACTGGGGCATCTTTTGTGATGAAGGACAGCCAGGCCTTTCATCTGCGGGTAAACTTCTGGCTCTATCTGACAGTATAAAAAAGTTATTTTTTTGTATTTTTAAAAATAAAATGAGAGACTTGCTTGCATGTGGAGTCAGAGCCTTTAATTATCTGTCACTAGAAGGTCATTTCTGAGTCCGGACCATCAAGGAGAGAGCACTCTGACACAGTCCCATGTGTTCTGGTCAGGAACTGTTTGTGCTGGTGTAAGCTCTTTGGCACTTGATTAGGAAGAGTTGCTGTCCCGGGCACTCTCGGAGGCAAGGCCTTTGCTTAGATCTCCTTTCAGACAGCGATGTGGAAATGGCACAGGATCTTCCCTTCTGTTATGAGGAAGCAGGTGTATTTTACTTTTAAATTTTCAACAAATAATACTAGATAATCCTTTTCCCCCTTATTCTACTGCTTTAAAAGCAGTTGGTGGTTCCAAAGTCCAAGCTGGACTGGGCCTGTGATGGAGTCAGTCAAGGGTCTGAGAGCCAGGGGACCACTGGGATTCACAGCTAGAGCTGAGCAGCAATGCTCAGAGTGGCAATGTTCTTCTAAAAACAGGCATGCAACTGATGAATGTTTCCAAATGCAACTGTCAATGAAGATTGCACAGGAGAAATAGCAAATACCTGTTTCTACAGCACACACTGGAGCTTTGGCTCCATGCTGGGAACTGTTGTCAACTCTGGACTCCCTTTACTTAGGAATTACTGAGTTTTCCCAGTCCATGAATATTTTGGGTTGGGGAAGAGAGGATTGCAAGAGGAGCTTCTGCACTTTTGCCCCATTCCAGTGCACTCACAGGGACTGCCAGGTTTGCAGTACAGATTCAGTTTTTACAGAATGCATCAGGATTCAGCCCATGCTAAAAGAACATTAAAGACCTGTCACCCTGGTCTGGTAGAAGGTTTGATCAGGTTGGTTGTGCCAAGAGGGAGGGAAGGGGCAGGGCTGATGGATGAGAAGCATTCTTAAAATGAGAGAGTAGAAGTTTGGGAACGTGAGTTCAAATGTAGTGCTATGCACCACTCACTGGGAGACCTTTGGCAGGTCACTTGACCTCCCTGTGCTCTAATAAACCAGATCGTGAGTTTGTTTACAAGCTGAAAACCAGATGCTGCATCTGGGAAGAACTGGTTCAGGCAAAAATCCTTAGCTTCTATTTACAAGGCTTGCATGTCCTTTTCTAAACAGTGCTGATGTGGCCACCAGTCACCACAGAGAAAATTGAAGTGGGAATAAGTTTGATTTCTTTTTTTTTTCCTTATTAAATATCATTCTCATTGGTTTTGAAGTAGAGAAGCATGGGCCAAGTTGCTGCCTAAGAGTACTCCAAGGAGCAAACGAATTGTTCATGCTCTGGAGATGAACGTGGTTAAAACCTTGGGTGCAAGTTGGAGGACGGGATTTCAATAGCGTGACCCAAGTGTCTGCAGAGTTTCCTGCAGAAATTTCTTCCATCCATGGCAATTGGCTAGCTCATATTCATTATCAGTAAAATCTCATAAGCAACTGTAAAATCTGGTCAGATTGCGCTTTTGGAAATTCATTTTTCTATGTGTGTTTGGTATTTAATGAATGAAAAACAGCTGCTGCGTTCTGATAGCTTTACTATCTTCATCCCAATGTCTGTGTCTTCTTGGTTTTCAGCTCGGGAGGGTCAAGTCAGTTTTGCCGCATTGGTGGCTGCAGATAGTGGTGCAAGGAAATGCTGAAACATGACATCAGTGGTGGGCTGTGCACTGGAGACTTGGTAGGGAACAGGTTGCCCCATCATGAGAGACTGTCTCCAAATGGGCTAATGCAACATGTGATGAGGAGCATGTGTGTGCTGCCAAAGAAGGTGCTGATACAGGGTTATTTCTGTGCTCTTATCTCTGTGTCCACATTGTCTTAGTCACAGTATTTCAGGCACATATCAGAGGAGCCTTGGACTGCTTCATCTGAACATCTGAATGCACAAATTAGATGAATGTGCTCTTTTTTTTTTTTTTTTTTTTTTCAGACCAGATGTTGGTATTATATAGCACTGAGCTTGTTTTCCTTTTCATTTTCTGAGTCTTGGGACAAATTAAGTCCCAAGTCAGTATTAATCTGAAAATGGAAATAACTTCTCACTCATAGTCTTCCTTCAAGTACTAAAATTATGAAAATGATAAGTAGGCAATATTATTTGCTAATTTTCATAATTAGATGATATATTTTTATAAGACAGCTTTTTTTTCTCATTCAAGTTGCTATAACAACTGGCAAATTTAGAAAAGAAATACTACAGGAAAACTTTCACTTTTTGCTAATTTCACTTTATTTGCTAATTTTGGTCCAAATTGGGAGGAAACAAGAGTTCTCAAACATTTGTAAATTTGTAGAAATCTTTCTTCTAATCTCTATCATAGTGCGGTAAATTGAATTATTAGGCTGAAGTTAATGGAATCAGAGATGTATAAAATCTGTGAGAGAATGGAATCAATCCCTGTATCTTGGCAATTCCTACAGCTCAGTGACTTATGGTAATTAAATGCAAGCAAAATAAAGAAATAAATATTTTGAGCTGACAAACTTTACGTGATGTTTGGGAGCAAAGTCTACAATTCTATAAAGCAGACTCTAAACTGGAATCAGTAAAAGTCCTAAATAAAACAATGTGATCTTTATTTTTCTAATCAATCAAAACTTGATGATGGGGCTTCATTTTTTTTTTCTTAAAGCAAAGTAATTGAGACTCCTAATTAATTAGTGATTTTTTTTTATATTAAAAAAATGTGTTGTAAGTGGAGCCTCCAGTAAAAAAAAATTGCTTTTCAAAAACCAGGAACTATTTCACTGTCATAACCAATTTAAAACAAATTAGTAGGTGATTTTGTAAAAACATACACTTTATATTTACATCAAACTTAATATTGCACAGATTGCTAATTTTTCATGCTGGGAAATGAGTGTATTTTATCAGGTGGCAGCCATTGACTTTACTCAAGCTAAATCTTGGCAGCTGGAGCCCAGCTGTTCCAGAACTACAGAGTACACTGATTCTCTGAAGAATGTGGGCTGTGTTCAAGAGAAGGGTCTTTGGGAATTATGGCTAATTCATATTTCTTAATCTTTTCTGATTTTAGACCTTGATTTAGGAATGCATTGAAATATATACTGAAATCCCACCATTACCTAGGAAAATATTTAAACTTACGTGGCACCTTTTCTCAGGAAAAACACGCACTGCGCAGTTTGTTAGATGAAATATTGATTTCTCCAGAAACGTGTGAATATGACAAACAGTGATATGAAAAATGCTGATGCATTCTCATATGACTTAAACACGTGCTTAAATTTAAACACGTGCTTAAAGGACCTTTCTGCACAGGGATGCCTTCCTGAGTCTGTGTCTTAATTACAAGCATATTTTTGGCAGTTGTTTATACTTCTGATGCAACTGAGTGCCTTTGCTTTGCAGAAGTGACTTCTTCAAAGCACAGAAAAAGGATGCAAAGATATCAGTAAATATTAACTCTTCTAGTAGTAGAGAAGTGCAGACTTTAAAAGGCACTTATGTTGACAGGAAGAATATGTCCTATTTACAGTGTTTCTTTTTTCTTTTTTTTTTTAATTAACCTCAAATACTATGGATAAAACTGGCTTCATTTTGCATTTAATAGTGCAAGCATGAAATGATCAAACTGATTTATATGGAACAATTTCATTTAATGAAAAGGGTAGAATCTGTCCAGAATTACTCGGTCATTGGGGATATACACATGCAAAGTTTGCAGCTCTGGATTCAAATATTTAAGGTGTTTAAGAGCTATTAACTTATTGATATTGATGCTAAACAGTGATTTTGGTCATAGATGATTTAAGAAAACCCTTCACAATTTGGGCCAGCAGAAAACAAAAGATGGCACTGAAGAACATTGCACCACAAGCTGTAGAAATCAAATACAGCACAGTCAGTGCTTTGCACAGGTTTCATAATGCTGCAGCCATTTTGTGTTGCAGAGCTGAAACTAGTTATTTATAAATTATTACCACGATGATGTTGCAAAATGTTGTATTTTTTTAGGTTAATCCTTTAAATATCAGACTGCAAAGCCACTAAAACTGTAGAAATATTTCTCATGCTCTCCCAGGGTTCAAGACTCTAATGTCTACTTTAAGTTTGCCTTGAAGGGCTATTCATTAGGGGATGCATCAGAGAAGGAATCTCTCTGTCTCCCACTGGTTACTCTGAGTGGTAGAAATCTGTCCCTTTTTCCAGGAAAACTGTGAATGTTATGGAAGCAAAAGGCTTATATGTAGCAGGGGTAGCTTTTAAAATACTGTGGCTCGCAGAAGTCACCGAGCTTTAGATTTCTTGGAACAATGTGCGTATTCCTTCCAGGAAGCTCCCGGGCCGCGCTGGTCCAAACACACAAGGTGCCCGCGCCAGAGCCCATGCCTGGACCAGCCTTTCCAGGGAGCAGGCAGGTGCCTGCATGGGGCTACGGCTACAGCTGCTGAAGCTGTGACTGCAGCGTCGTCACGGATGGAAGGTGGGAGGCAGGAAGGGTGCACGAACACTTAAGGTAGATAAAATATATTTCCCAGGCTGATTTAATCCAGGGGTTGACACAGTCAGTGCCAAAAAAACAAAAGTACTGTGAGGGCAAAAACCAAGGAGGTTATTAGCCTGACAATGGGTTGTTACATGAACAGGAAACATCCTCACACGATGAACAATAATTCCTTTAATATTTAATACAGGTTGTCCACAATTTGAATGAGTAAAATAAAGGCAGAAGGGTGACACAAGCAGAACCCAGTCTGTGAGGACGGCAGTGTGAGAGGTCTCACCGCCCCATCTCAGCTCTTTGTGGTTTCACAGGGCTCAGTACTCCCTGGGAGAACTGAGGAGACTCCCTCAGTCCCCTCAGAGGGGAGAAATCAGACACATAACGATAAGGTTTGGCACAGTGGGCTGGAGAGTCAGGCTGGCTATTTGTACTGCATGCTTCTTCCAGGACCTCCGGGAAGCCACCTAATACCTGTGTCTCAGTTATCCCACTGCGAGTATTATTTTTATTTAATATATATCACCAGATTATTGTGGGTATCCTTTAAGTAAAAGGTGCTATGCACATAGTGTAAGAGGATATGAAGGATATTCATAAGGATATGAATGCAGAGCTCATCACATCTGTGTGGGCTTTAACTTTTCTTCATCATAGGCTGAGTCCAAAACAAAGTCTCCTTAAGCATTGAATCCTAAGTACTTTTTATCTGACCTGAATTGAAAGGTTTACTAGCATCAAGTTTTCTTTTTTTTTTTTTTTTTTTTTTAGTAACCACATTCTGGTAATATAATGATGCACTAAAATGTTAAGAAGAGTTGGTTTCTCCTCTATCACAGGTAATGGTAAATAGAATGGCTTTAGTTAAACAAAACACAAAACTAAGCCTCAAAAATCTCTTGAGTTCTGAGAGCCACTGTAGATATCTCTGGGTACTACTGACAGGACCCCAGTGAGCAAAGTCTGAGCTAAATCTGCCAAGGCTTTCCCTCATAATGAGTTTCTCCAGGCAGACTGGAAGGCTTTTAAACTCCAAATGAAATTTGAAAATGTTGAGGCTCTTAAATAGAGAAAATTCATACTGGGAATTCAGCACATCTGAATGCTAGAGGCTCCATCGTGCTGACACAGAGATGGTGGTGAAGGCCCTACTGACTTCGTATGAAGCAGGATTGGACATGCAGGATCTGGAGAGGTTTGATTATATGGACTCTGAAGGATTTAGAAAACCATACATTTCATTCTTTTTTGTGTATGTTTAAATGTGAGGACAGTTGTTCAATTACCCACATTTTTAAAGCACTTATTGGGTAATGAGGGGGAAACAAAAGAGCAATTGCATTTGCTTATTGTGATAGACTTTCTCCCCAAAATAGCACAATGGCATTAGGACATTTTGCTCTCAAGAAAATGTAGGAAGCCAACAGGAAAAGAAGGAGCTAAAAAAAAAAAAAATCTGAATGGTTGCAAAATGTTATTGAAAGGGTTCGTAATGGGCTTTAGGGGGGTCTATTGAATGGCTTTAGGAAAGCTTAATTCTTTAAAATCATTTCTGAGGTGAATATGTATTTAATTATGCTTCAGTGGGGTTTAAAGGCCTCTCATAACTAGCATTGTGGAGTTTAAAAACTCCTAATTTTTTTCAAATGTACCCCTTAATTTAAATCTTTTCCTGCAATTTGAGTTTAAGAAAGAAACTGTTTTTTAATGATGATTACTGTTTCTATGAATCTCAGGCAGGTGAAAGAAGAGGAATTTTATTTGGATGACCTATTAGCTGCTATGAAAGCTTTAAATGGAGTGCAAAATAGTGCAATTAGCCTGAATGAAAGTCTAAAAGCTGCCATCCTCCTGGCCTGCTAGAGGCTGCATGGAAGGTCTGATTGAAAGACCGTAATGCAAATCCTTTTGGGGAGGAGAAGGCTGCAGCACTCTGGCCAGACACGGGGATGAGTGAAGGATGGAAGGAGCAGGGCAGAGCCACAGAGGAGCAAAGTGCTAGGGCTCCCTGGCTCGTGTGACAGCACATGGTGGCTTCCATAGGACGCCAAATAAAATTTGAGCCTTGGCTTGTTAAATTAATGACAGTTATGGGGAATCAACTCTAGAGACCCAGGCAGATTTGTTACACCCCACCTAAGCCCTGCCTAAAGCCTAATGGCCAGCACTTGTTTCTACTGGCAAAAGCAAAGCAGCTCCATTTTCCTCTCCTCGTGTACCCTGCTAGCGCGGTCCTCACATTTCTATTGGAAACCAAGTGCTTGCAGGGGTTACATACCTATAATCTCACTGTATGAATATAAAAGGATTACTTTTCATTTATTACCTAGAATCCCTTCAGGCAAGGACACAGCTGGGTTGTCTCAGCTCTGCACCATAAGAAGGTTGCCCTAGCAAGCCCTTCGGCTAAATCTATGAATGCACAGCATACTTGTCTGGCTTTTGTAAGGAGGATTAGCATGTCTAATTGAGAAACATTACCTGTTGTTTAGTCTCAGGCTGCAGTCACAGAGTAATTCCAGCATATGTTTGACTCCCTTCTGATATTCACGTCTGAAGAAAACTGGCTGTTGCAAAATCCTACTGCAGGAGGTTCCCTTGTGCAAAAGGAAGGGTAGTTTCTTACAGGAATTGTCAAAAAATTGTATCCTAGCCTCAAGCATGTTGCTGCTTTGGCTCAGCTTCTCTGCCTGGTTTAGCAGAGAATCTGACCCCAGAGATTTTCCATTGCAATTGCCAAAGCAATTTGAGAGTGGAATATTTTGCAAATATTTTGCAAATGTTTTGTGACAATTTGAACTTTTTTTTTAAGAATACTTGTTCTTTACTTTAATAACTACTGTGCTACTTCTTTTTTTTTTTTTTTTTGCTAATTCAGCTAGTTTTTGAATTTCAGCTAGTGTAAGTTAAAGTCATGTAGCATAAAATTGTAGACGTCAGTTCAATCATAAGGCTTTTTACAGTTTCGAATATATATTGTTTGTCAGGATAGCCTAGAAATGGAAATGGAGTTAACAAGGCATGTCAAAAGAAGTATGCTTTGAGAAGTGGAACAAAAAGCACTTTTAACATAGCTTTAATCTTTAAACTATTTGTTCGTTTGTGGCTAGTTCAGTGCAAGCTGTAACCTAGGTGTCTCATCCACCTCATTTCATCTAGTTTCAACTATATATTAAGAACAATTCTGGGATGAGAAAATCATTTGCTCTTATTCCTTTAAGGGAATACTCTGGTATATTTTCATCTTCACCCATTTTTGAGGGCAAAACTAACTCAAGCACGCACAAGAACAAGATGTTCTGGCCAGGGCTTAGAGAGACCAAAAAGAAATCCGAGGCTCCCATCTTTCCTTTAGGCTGCAATTTTCTCCAGACTGTAAAAGTCTATCTTTTCTCTCTTGCAGATATATTTCCTGTTCCTCTGATACTGGGAACTATGTGTGGACCTCCTTGCTTTTTAGGTGGTTTTGATCAGGGAAGTTACTATATTAGTACTGCATTATTTACGATGCATCCTAGCTTTGACAATTATTTTTGCATGAATGTGCTGTATTAAAGAAATGAAGTAATTTCTGTTCCCAGCACAAAAGCCAGTAGTCAACCATATGCAATGAGCATCCTGCCTGCCTTGAAAGGTTCTTATTTTTCCTTTTTTTTTTCCCCTCAAATCCTCTTAGCATTTCAAAAGTTCTTTTGATCCACTTGCAAACACAATGGCCTTTTATTTGCCTACACCTTGATTATAACAGAGTTTGCTGTAGTGTTTAAAGGATCCCTCCCCAGGGCATTTGTCATTCCTCTGCTGAAGACAATGTTTGCACAAGTTTCCTTTCATCCTCTTTCCCATTATCTGTGATTTCTGCAACGCTCTGAGATCTCTTGCACAAGACCATCCTTGGTACAAAAGCACCATATATCATTTTGAAAGGCATCCCTTGTCATCTCCTAATTGCATGCTCGTATTTGGGAAAGGCTCTTGGCGTTTTTGCTGAACACTAATATCCTTCTGCAGAGCAAGTACCGTGGCATTGGTCTGAAGACAGGATCCACAGCCTTGTCCATGCTCTGCTATGTGTACACACACCTTCTGTCTGCACAAATGCACCCAATAGCATCACTGAAGCTTTTCAGGGGTCAACCTTGTCACCTGTTGCATTGTTTTATGCAGTCTGCTGCATTAAAACAGTTATTAAAGTCAAGGTACAAGAAAATTCTCAGAGGATGTGGCTGGGTATTTTTTGACCCTTGGTACTTCCAAATCTTAATATCTCCATGTGGTGATAGTAGCAAAGTGTCCTGTTGTTCAAAAGGACTGATTATCTCTAATTAAATTTGAAGTGAGAGGGATGAGGGCTCCAGAAACAAGACTGGCTCCATAGGTGGGTCTGCAACGTTCATAAACCCTGAGGTGCTGTGAAGAGGACTGCTGTTCTTCAGAGGGCTGGACCCATCCTGTGCCGGTCCCACGGCCATTAAGCCCAACAGGTTCCTAGCCAGGGCCATTTAAGAGAGGAAGATCGTCTTTTAATAGTGGCCCAGGGAGGCCTGGGGAGCACCAGCTCCACATGGATCACTGGCCGTGCCCGACCGGTGGCTGCTCAGTGCCTTTGCGTAGTCATTGGGTTGCTGTCAGGCCCTAACATCGATGATCATTCCCAGCGTCCCTGACGTGAGGTGTGCAATTTGCTGTGCAGTAGTGGGTCTGAGGCACTGATTTGTTTGAAAAGTTGCCTGTCTATAAATACAAGGGGAGTGCTGAGCATGCGGGAGAGGCTGCTACTGTAACGTGCCTGCCGAACATCATCAGTAACCTCAGATTTAATATTCACTTAGGTTGTCTTTGTAAAAGCTAAGTTAAAGAAAAAAAAATCTCAAACTATCCCTTAAAAGTTACCACTCCTTGTATAAAAGTTTGTATAATGGCATTATAGTCACATTGTTGCATATGGCTTGACACTACCATATGGCACCTGCAAAACAACGCCATTTTATGTATAGAATATATATAAAATAAAGGCTATGTACACTATTGCAGCTGCTGTATAGTGACTGCTGGGAAGAGCCTGAAATCCGTCTCGAAGAGGGGTTAGCTCGGTGCTGACATTCTCATCTGCAGTCACTGGAGCGCAGCAGCACTGACCCAGAGGTTTTAAAGTAACGTCCTGGGACCTGCTCACAAACTGCATTTGGCTGAGCCGCAACAACTCTCCCAAGCAGTGCAGGTGAATTACCTTGCTTCATGCCTTACATAAATCTAGTCATAAGCACATAAGCTAAATACTGAAAATCCTCACTAGTGACGGAGCTTCTGGGAATATCAAGCCCTACCTCTTACGCAGCCCAGTTAGAGAGTGAGGAAAACTAAACATTATGTTTTATAGGCAGTAGGACGCAAATAAACTTTACGGGTGGAGAATTTCTTCAGACTGTTGGAATGGTAAAACACCACTATAAACTCTTTCAATGGGAATTTTGGTTATGTTGTTTGTATGTTTCATTTAAATACTAAACTTCTTTCCTTAAGATCTTCTCTTCATGTATTTGCTCAGGCTTCAAAAGTGATAGTGTTACAGAAGGATTGTAACACTGTGATTGTGTAACAAAAGATTATAAAAGTTTTTTTTTATTATTATTATTTTTATTATTATTCCAAACTAAATAGGTTTGGAATCAAGACAGGTATAAGGACTGAACTCTGCCATAGTCCGAGGTTGTCAGCTGTGTTCTTTTGTTTTGGACATTTAGAGAAATGAGGTTAAAGTCACAAAGTTTAAATCTTTTTTTATATTCATAACCTCAAAATGCTAGATTGTTCATATAATTACATTTTAGGTCAGCCACTGAAGAAACAAGAAGTATAAATTTTAATTAAAACTTGCCACCATGTAAAGGGAAACCACTAAACTTTGCTTTTATGTAGCTGCTTTTTTTCCATGAAACTTCCAAAAATGATGGGTGATTTTTGGTTTCAAACATTCTTCAGTAGTAACTCGAGATGTTTTCAAAAAATCCTGATTTTTTGGAGTTAGTGGACATTTTCCCTTTGAAAACCAAACCTTTTATAAATTTTTATACTGTGGTGAACACACTAAATCCTTAGTTGCCTTTTAAAATTTTAACCAATGAAAAGAAAATAATCTTTGGCTCGGTTCTGTTTTTCTTGTATTATCCACAGGCCAGATCCCATTACTGCATCCTCCGTGTCAAGACTGCTATGGATTTTCTGGCAGTAAAATCCAGCTTTAATTTTGCAAACATTACCTGCAAGGAGTCAGCATATTTTACAGAAATACAGTCATTATTTCATGTGTTTTCTTATTCCTGGCTCGGTATGCACCACTTTGCATCTCTTGCCATCCTTCTATCTACTGTTGGTACTCTGGAAGTCTAGCTAAGCTGCTTAAGATAATTTTGTCATTCATCAGTCACTAGTTCATTGATTTTCTCCCTTTCCTGACCCCAATGAGTTGCTTACTTCATACTTTTTGTTTTGAAAAATTGCTTTCTCTGCAGCAAGAAAAACTTCCTGTCATCAGTGTTTCTGTAGAGACCATATCAGCATGGATTCAAGAAAACAAGTGCATCAAAATAAGAGCTCAGGCTTATCTTCTACAGTCCAGCTGTTAACCAAAGATT
Source organism: Crypturellus tataupa (assembly GCA_034781795.1). Classification (NCBI taxonomy): domain Eukaryota; kingdom Metazoa; phylum Chordata; class Aves; order Tinamiformes; family Tinamidae; genus Crypturellus; species Crypturellus tataupa. The sequence continues at coordinate 308,024 of JAWLRI010000280.1, forward strand.
AATGAATACTTTTCAGTCCTTTGAAGCCATAAGTTTGGATTCTTTTTCCACCAATGGCAAATGGTTACTGCAGAATCACTAATTAATGGTAGTGCTTTATTTTGATAAATGTTTAGTCTGTCCTCCTGCTAAGCACATGTTAACTCTATTGTGGTATTTTCAGGCAGTCAGGAATGCCTCAAATCAATTATCCTGGGAAAAGAGAGTGACAGACAGGAATTACTATTACATTTATACTGCTTCTTTCCATGGAGCAGTTGCAGTCTCTCCAGTTTGCGTCTTCCCAGGGTCTTTGCATGAGTGTGAGCCACAGCACCATTTTTCCAAAGGGAGGGTAAGTGACTTGTGTGGGATCGGGGAAGTGCAGCCCATCAGGGAATGAATTCGTTGAAATCTCAGGCACACATCAGCCCCGTGGGCCAGGCTGCCACCACTGGCGTGGGAAGGCAACTCAGGAGTGAACAGAAATATGGACTGGTCAAAGCTTTTGGAAAGGAAGAGCTGGGGCCATGGGAGAGGCAAGAGTAGCAGGGGCTCGGGCAATGGAACGGGTGCTTGGGTCCTTGTCCAAGTTCTTCATCCCCGCAGAGAGTGGGCGGGAGGGACGCTGAATATTTATTTTTGACACTCAGGTGGCGTGGTACCTTGGGAAGATGAGGGTGCCTCTAGCCATTAGAAAGGAAAAGTGTGGCAGTGACTAGCGTGTGGAGCTTGACAGCAGGGACTTAGGGAGCCATTAGCTGCTGCTCTGACTTGCTGTTTTTCCAAAGGTACCTGTCAGACCCTGCTGACGCTTTAAAAACAGAAAAAATCTTTGTCACCAGCCGTTTCTTGAGAGCATGTTTTATGTGTTCCCTTTTCACACACTCACTTTTTTCTCATGAGATCTTGTGCTAGGGAAGCTTTTCCTCATTGCTCTCTGCAGCAACCAGCAGACACGCATGCTCTGGGAGCCACCAAGTGCAGGGCCACATACAGGATTTGCTCTTCTCACCCTGTTTCCACTGTTCTGAGGTTTGGGGCTCATGGCAAAAAGGAGATACCAGCAAGACGGCTGCGCCAGGACCAGCACAAGAGACCCTGGTGGGCTCTGGCCCCAGTTGCCTTTGCAGCCTTAGCTCAGGAAGGAAGGACTAGTCTCCGACTTGGACTAACATTTCTGCTCCACTGTAAGGGTCGGTTCCTTCCCATGCTCACTGTGGGACTCTTTGCCTGACTTAGCCTGTTTTTAGGGGATTCCTGTTAAACTCATTAATTCCTTTTCCTTTTGAGGCAGTACAAAGGCTTTCTGTTGTTCGGTTTCTTTGCTTTAATTGTTCCTGGTTTTAGATTTCTCTGTCTCTCAAACTTATTGCAGGAAGAAATGGAATTGTTGTACAGTGAAAAGCTATAGAAAGTAGGGGGAGGGGACAATTTCTGTGAATCCTGAAAAATCCTGCTGCCTTTCTGCAGGAGACCTCTATGAGCTCTGACAGTCACAGTTTATATATATCTGGGATTCTGCGGGTTTGTTTAAATCAGACTAAGGTGATACTTCTGCACTTTGTTCCCCTGCTCTGTACAGAAAAGCTCTTAGACTGTCCCAGAATTTCATCCGCTGGGTATACACTTGACGCTTGAATTTGCGGATAGGATTTTGGGGTTTTTTTTTGTGGAAAAGGAAGATGTTTGAGATGTCCCTTTTGGAAATTTTTCTCCTTGGTTTAAGGTCAGTTTGAGTTAATAATGACTTTTCTTAAAACAGACAAAACAAATTTCACACTAAACCCTTTTCTCTATTTTAAGATCATTCTACTGGCAGTTCTGCTTGCCCTACAATTCCCAGAAAAACAAACTCCCTCAGTTTCTGCATTTAAGACAGAGAAGTAATTCTTGAATCATATTAGGTTCCTTCAGCCCTCATCTGTTTTTATTATTAGCTTCCTAATTCTTCCATGCCCTCATGTTCTTCCTTAACTGTACAGATGACTTGTCCTTCCTAGTGGTGTCAACTTGATGAGATCCATGTGTCATCTGTTTTTAAAATAGTGAGTATTTTAGTTTCTCTGACTGTATTTTTTGTAAATATTTGTAATAACTGGTTCTTGTATTCCTTTAGTGAGCCCCCTTTAGCTCAGCACTGTGAGCTCAGTATTTCATTTTTTTATTGTCTTCAGGGTTTGCTTTTTTGTCCGATAATACCACTAGTTCCCATAAAGCATGTGCACCTTTACCCAGCTTTAAATGAAGATACTAACTCGCAGGCAAATAATCGAGTTGGTTTTCTTCTGGGATGTGGCACATTACTTGTAAGAAAAAGTTTGTGGGCTGTTGTTCTCTTCATCCAAGCATTGCACTCTCTGCAAATTCCACATTCATGGCTCTGCATTGCCTTGACTTCTTTCTTTCCGGGCTGTTTGACTTTGTCAGGTCACGCTGACAATACAGAGAAACTTCACTGATCCAAACACTTCGTCACTGATCCAAACACTTAGGAAATATATCACTTTTTGGAAACTTGCAACAACAGTGTGGGGGGTTATTTGTGCATATGTTTTCTTAGTGTGTTCCAAAGTTTCACACAAAAAGAGTATATTGACATTAGGTGAAGAAAATGAGGCAATAACTGCAGAATGAATGTCTTAAACATAAAAATCACTGCAGGTTTTCTGTGTCAAAAATAAAGGCCAGTATTTGCATGGGCTATGTGAATATACAAAGCAAGAACACTGCAGGAAGATGTTTATAAGACACATGTTTAACCAATATCATTGTGTTCCAGCAGAAAGCAGAAGCACCAAATGAGAAGTCCTTGACTGCCATTTGTTTTTTGAGGTACTGCGAGTCTGTAGAACAACACAAAGTGAACAGTGTTTGTGCTGAGGGAGCTGCTGTTGAAAATAGGCAATGCACCTGTCAGATACTTCAGTAGTAGCTTTATGGTTTACTTTTTAGCAGATATCCACTGTCCTTGGCTGAGAATGCCACACTTTTGTCTCTTGTGCACATATCTGTTATTTTATCGCTTATTTTATCGTCTGTTATTTCAGGGAAAGATATCTTGTTGCATTAAAATCATAATTATTGCCATCCTCACTTAGTAGTGAAACCTTGAGCTCTGTTTGTAGTGACTTCATGTGCTCATTGTCACTATTTGCATCAGTCTGCCCTGCCTGACAGGGTCATTGTCAGGCTATGGGCTTATTCCAATCACCTGGAAGAAATTCAGGCACGCCATTTTTCCATATTTTATTTGTCATGGAAATTCAGTGTTCTGTGGTTGTGACATTGGTAAGCTTTTTTACAGAGGTTCCTTCCCTCATAATAGCTTTCGGTTATGATGTGCATGTGACTGTTCTTGAGATCTGTAAAATTCTCAGATGTCTTCTGGCTTAAGATGTCTTCTGATTTTAGGATTGTAGCTGTGAGTGTAAGGTATTTATGGGTTTGGCAGTGGTAGTTCAGCATTCAGTAGTTCCCAGTTCTGGAACTAAGGTCATGCTGTGAGCTGAGGAAAAGAGAGCAGGACACCAGGGCTAAAGCTCAGCCTCTCTGAGGTGGAGTTCAGAGCTGTCGGATAGAGTCGTTGCTGCAGAAGCAATGTTTCGTGGGCCATAGAGCTTCAGGGGAGGCTGGGTCATTTGATGGGGGCTCGGAGTCCTGGCTACTTCTGAGGAAAGGTCTGGGCTCATGGCGGGAAAGGTTGCTGTGATAAGAAGGTCTCTTGAGCTTGGCGGGCAGGAGGCCCTGGGGTTACTTGCTGCCTCCTGGCACCCCTTGAGCAGGGCTTCCAAAGGGACCTGGGTCATCTAGCACGACTGTCCTTCCCAAAGGGTTCCTTCACATCCGAGGTATCACAGCATGGCAGGAGCTGGCAAAGAATGTTGCTCAGAAATAGGAGAGTCTTTATCAGCACTCTTTCCTCCCCAGGGTTTGTTGGAACAAACCAGATGAAGAGTTCAGAAGTGAGGTCTGACATCACTTAGGGACAGACCATTCCTATCAATGCATCTGAATGCACAAAGTCACACATGAAAGTGTTTCATGCAGTTAAGAGCTGTGGCAACTGGAAACTGTCTGGTGTGGTTGTGTCTATATGGAGGATGATGCTTTCGATGTTTCATCTCATGTTCTTTTCAGAGCTGTCTCCGAGAGGCAATATATTTCAGACCAAGTGCGTTTTCTGAAACCTGGCTCTGACATTTCATAGATAGGCTTTTGCCTTGAAAGATGAGCAATCTCTAAGACTAAGGGACTTGATTGAGAGATTGGTCTGGTAGTGACAATTCGTATTATTTGATCTCTCTCTTCTCAAAATATCTCAAAATAATTATGCCTTTCCTTAAATCTATCCTCCTTAACACCTGTGAGGTGCAGCAGTTCTTCCTGAGCAGGAGGCAACTCAGGAAGATCAGGACAACCATCCGAGAGGAAGCCCATGCTTGTAGCTAACCACAGGGAAATCATGTCTTTGATTCAGCAGAAACTCCAGGGCTGTACAGCTGTCTAAGGGAATGAGATTCATATAATTTCTCTAACCATCTGTCATTCCATGCTTTCCATTTGAAATACCAACCAAATATTACTGGAAAACAGATGACTTCTAAGTTCCTACAAGTTTCATGGGAAATGCATAAAAAGGTGGGAGAGAGAGATCTGTGTCACTGTACTCCCACTGAGAAAAATACAAGAGAACTCATTTGTTTTCAGTCTGTTTTATAGCATTCACCTGGTTAATCTGCTCTTATATCCTGCTAGGAGAGCTCCAAACTTGCACAGAACTGGTTGGGGGTGCCAGGTTGGAGCAATCACAGTGGAAATGGAAGAGGTGAAGGATTCTCACTCATTTGTGGGGATGGGGCCTTTGAGATTTCTGCTCTGCATGGACAGCTGCTGTCACTTGAGCTTGGGTCCATCCCTGCATGGCTTAAACATCTAACTGGATGCCAAGCTAAGGGAGCTATTTACCTAGACTCCTTTGGCAGTGACCAAACCAGGCAGTTCAGTTGGGCTGAACCATCCTCTGGAATTCACTATGCCTTTTTATTGGTATCTAATTTCAGTGCAAAATCCTGGTGAAATAAATGCAGATTTTGACCATTAGATTATTAAGTGTAGAAATATATATGTTTTTCTGCTTTTAAGATAGCAGGTCTTGAACTTGAGGGTCTTGAATACAGTGGTCTCTAGGCTGTGACACAGCAGATATATGTTATTTCCTCATCTGGATGTGTTTCTGGAGGCAGTTCTTTCTGTTTGGAGTCACACCTGTTGCAGTACAGTAGGGGAACTCTGTGGCACTTACTGACTTGGGACCCTCAGTACTGCAGTATCTCAGCCCGAGTACAGGGGCTGGGCTGCTCTTGCCTGGCATGATGGAGCTGTAAGACATGTGAAAGCTTGAAAGCCTAGGAAAACTTATCAGTAAAAAATCAAGCACTTGTGAGGTTAGGTAAAGATTCGAGCTTTGGACTCAATTCTGCCTAATTTCCACTCTGAGTGCTTATGCCCTTATGTGGACTTTTCTCTAAAAGCTTGTGATTCAAGGGTGGATATATAAATAAGAAAATTATGTGCCAAAGCCATCCAATGAAGCTGATGATTATTCCAACTGGTATAATGTTGCACCACTCTGTTTGATTTCCCTTTTCTCCTTTGCCTTGCTTTCCAAACCTCTTATATCACTTTCTTGTTTTCTGCAGCTATAATTGACAGAGATGGGTACTGAGAAAGAAATACCCTTTTTTTTTCCAGAACCATAAAAATAGTTTCCTTCGTTTTATTAGCAGTGCATAGATGTGAGTTCTGCCTCCTCTCCAAAATAGGCAGTGAGGGGGAAGTACTCAGTTTGGCAATGGATTTGGAGTTAGAAACATTGCTGCTTTCAAAACATTTCACCAGAGTCATTAAGTGCTAGAACAGAGAACTTTGACCAAACAAAACTAGAGGAAATTACATTTCTCTTTCCTGACCTATATAAAAAGCATTTGTGTTTAAATCATACTGAAAGCTTTAAAGAGACCTCTCTCCTCATGGAACATGCAGAAAACATGAATGTCCTGCGAGGGGATTGTTGCTCAGTATAACTTAGTAGGAGTTGGCTGTATTTGCTCGTCTTTGCAAATGTTTAGCAAGACAGTTTATGGGATAGAATCTAAGCAAGAATAGTTCTCCACAGTTATGGAGCTTCATTTTTCAAATGTGAGAGCAGACTTCCTCCTAATGCCTGAGCTTATCCTGTCTGAGAACAAAGACAAATCAATCCTGTTTCTGCTCAGTCACAACAACTAGCATTGTGAATAACTGCAGTGCCTTGCCTCGATATACACACCAAATGCACAAAATCAGAAATTGGGGAATAGTCTGAATTTTAATAGAATCCAGGAGAACTGAGTTAACAAAATATCAGAGAGCTGAAGAGTGTCAGAGTATTTTTCTATTTCTATCACTGACTGTGATTACCAATACTAGCAGAGAAGTGGTGATCTGGCTTCTGTTTAGCATGTTAATGAACAATACCTGTCCAAACAGGAAAGAAGTCCCAGCACATTGTCTCTTGCATTAGGGATGCAGCTGCACTTGTGCTCTTGGGTCAGACTGTGTGTGCTGCCATGCAACATGAAAAAAATTGCATGTCCTCTTCACTGCTGAATGTCTGCTGCCCAGGCAGCCTTATCTCAGGGCCTGCAGTGGAAGCATCTCTAGCTACCATCTGCAATAGGCTCTACTGCCTATTTTTGCCTATATTTGTACCTCTACTGCATCAGTTTGCACACTGCTGTGGATATGCAAGCACTGCCGCGGTATGTTGCATGAGCAGCTGGGTGCCTCCTCCTCTTCCCATGGCTGTGAACTGCTGCTGTTGCTGTGAGTGAGCAAAGTTCCCAAACAGATTCATTTTGGGAACTGCTGCTCTACTGATTTCTTCCATTACGCTTCTTTTTCCTACCTGACAAATTTTTTGTTACTGCTTTTCTGCCACAGAGGGGTGGCTTCCAGTTGCACCTGCCTGGCTAATGTGAGAAAAGCTGTTCTTTCACTTTGCTTTCATTGACTACTTATCCCTGTATATAGGCTGCTGCATGAGTCACTCTGCCTACCTGCACCCAGAGCACGGTATGCTATCCATCAGTTCCTTGTTCTATGGCAATTACCAGGCTTTTATTGCTGGATTTTTCTCTCGAGCATTCCTCCTAATGTCAACATACTTCATTAATTTCTGATTTTGTGAACCAGGAATTGTGACTTAGGTGCAGGAGCTGGAAACAGAAAAAACTAAATACCCTATTCTGGGAATAAACATACAAACTTGGAAGAATACTAAGGATGATCTTGCCAGCAAGTCCCTTATAATTGCTTTCCATAAAAATTTAACCACCCAGATTTTTTTTTCTCACATATATTTGTCCATTTAAAATTGGTTAAGTGGACTCAGCAGCTAGTGGTGTATAGTATAAATGAAGCAGAATGTTGCCCACAGCAAAAAAAGACCAGATTCTTCAGATCTTCTCACCAACATCCAGCAACAGCAAGTGTGCTGGCATGAGGTCACGACATAAACCTGATCAAATTTTTATGGATTTCTTCACATTTTTATCTGAACAACCTACTCGCAGGTTATTTGCTGAGATGAATCTTTCCTAGTGCTATCCTGAGAACTATAGGTTAAAAAGTAAAATTCTATTGCTGGAAAGTTATAAGCAATTTTATAAGTATAAAATATAAGTTTGGGTATTAACTTTGGGGTAATGTTAACTTGAAAGGAAATACCACTATTTTAAAAATTATTTCTCTGCTAATAAGTATGATTTGCACATCTTGGTCTGAAGATAGCTAAAATTATCATTATTTCTTTTGCAAGTGGAATGCAAACTAAGCAGGTCTGGTGCATAGGAATAATAATGTAGGAATAATGATATGAACAGCATGTCTTGCAGCTCTGACAAAAAAATTAACAAAATCTCAATTGACCTTTCTCTATCCTCATCTGAGGCAGACCAGGAGGAGGCATTGCTTGCTGCTGTACTTCCCCTTTAATTACTTTTAGAATATTACAAAAAGAAAGTGTAAAGTTCCCTCTGTTTCTCTGTCTGCATGACACCCTGATGGGAAGGGTATACACGATGAAGAAAATGATAGGTCCGTCTTTGGCTATTCATCTAATCTCTCTGGCATTCCTTCCAACCAAACTGAAAGTATATGTTTGCACAGCTACAATCCCAAGTGAATTTAGCCCATTAAATTCACTCTATAGGTCCTATAGGTCTATAGGACTGTTGCAGACTGGAGCTGAATGCAAGTCAAGTGCTCTAAACTGAGAAGTTTTGTCTCTCTAGGCATTAGCATAAATGACCACTGAGGATGGAGTAATGATGTCTCTTTTTCTGAAACACTATTTTCACACACATGTCTAAATGGGAGACTTATCTGATATTTCAAAACTTGTAAAGCTGCCTGTAACATTTTGGGATATTTTACTTCTCTATCATCTTTAAAAAAATTAGGAAACAAGGTGTTTCTTTTTAACTGGGTAGTTAATAAAAATTTAGGTCCATTTGTGATTCTCTGCCATTCTGAATGCATTTAGCTCTTTGTTTTCATCTATATAAAGTAACTATTGCCAAACATATATTATTATCATTTGCTTTTTTTTTTGTTTCTAGTAATTCTGAGTGATCTCAGTTTCATAAAATACTGTGTAAATAAACAACCTAAGAAAAGTTTTCCAAAACATCTGTACATCCTATTAAATGTTGATATGCCTTTCCTTTAATATATACTTCCATCTTGAAACACCATCATATAAATCAGTGCTTCAGCTGGCTGCAGTAAATGTGTGTGTTGGAACACAATATCCAGGTAGTCCTCTGTGTGTTCCAGCCTTGATTTAATCCACCTTTATCTTGGCTTTGCACTAGCTGATCAGGAAAAGCAAAGCCGCAAAGTAAGTGTTCATACGAAGTATCACATTAGTGCAAGCTCCGTGGACAACAAACTTATTTATATTCTTCCTGCCATCTCTTTCTTTTAGTATCGAGCCTCTACCTCCTGCCATGTTAGTCTTTTTTTTCTTCTGCTACAATGGCTATGGTAGAATTAATGATTTGATGTCAGAATTAATGACTTCAAACAACGCTACACAGCAGTCAAAATTTTAATCACTTCAACGGCAGTCAAGGCTGCAATAAATGTAAGAGCATGGCATGGGCATGGCACAAGAAACGGAGGTAATGAAGAGGATCAGTAAAAGATTAAAAAAAAAAAGAAACAGAATGGGAGGTGTAAATTTAGTCACACAGCAAATGAAGCTTAAATCTGATAAACAACAGAAAAGGAATAAGGAGGCAAATGAAGAAAACCTTGAACCAGATTTTCATGGGTAGTGTAGCAGACACTTGGAAATCATCAGATAATGGGACTGCTCCATCCAGCAGAGCAGCCTGGTTCTGGGAGGCCAGACCTCACCTTGGAAGGGAGATGCAACAGCAAACCTGTAAGGGGCAACTGGAAAACAGCCTGCTGGCTAGGAGAGCTCCTTATTAACTTCTGTTACTGACTCGATGTAGTTTCAATGATACTACAAAAATATCTTTGTTTTGTTTTGTTTTTCATTCTTATGAAATAGTGTATAATATGACTGTGGATATTCTCCCTATTTGTATTTATTTGAATACTACTAAACTGTTGACATCAGAGATACCTTCTGGTCATGTCTTCTGCAGATTAACTAAGGCTGAAGTGCATGACTAGAGTTATATATCAATAATTATGAATATATTAACTATATTTAATAGAAAACATGTGCAGTGCTGCATGCATTGCTGATTATAATTTGCAACAATTCCTATTGCACATTGTTCTAGTCAACAGAAGTGTTTACTGGTTTGAAAATTTGCCCACCCAGCTCTGCACCCGGGAAAAGGATCTAGGGCAACTTTAGGCTTGTCTGTTTGAAGGTCACACAATTAATGTTTGCAGAACCAACAGTTGCACAATCTCTTTTTTGTTACCAAAAAGAAAGCAGCTTCCATTTGCTTATTGCATTTAGTTTCTCTAAGACGCCTATTACTACCAAGTTTGAAATGGACCCTTTGGACGGCTGATTAGTGGTAGCTTCTCATCACTGAAACCAAGGCAACCTGTAAAGAATTACAGGTTCCTTTAATTTTAATTTCTCATATAATTTCTAATGTTTACTAAAAATGCTGTTTTATTTTCTGAAGAGTTGCAAACAGTTCAGTTGTTCTAGATTTGAAAAGAAAACTGCGTTAAGAAATTTTGAGGATGAGATCAGGACATGCTTGTGTATATAATGTTCTCTTGAAAATGGGCAGAAAGCACTGACATGCTCCAGTAATCAGTAAGAAATCTGTTGACTGATTTAAAAGCAGCTTGACTGAACTGTGCAAAGAATGAGTCACAGATCATGATGACCGATGCCTTTTAATTATTTGAACATTAGCCTCCAATTTAAAGTAAGTTGAAGAAACTGGGTCATATGGTTTGTTTGGATGATTAAATCTTATTGCTCTCCCTCCTCCCTGGTACCATCAGTTCCTGAATGAAATTCTCATTTCACTGAAGTCAGTGGCAAAGATTGTGGTGATTTAGATGGAAATAATCTTGTACAATTTAGTATTTACTCCAGCTTTTTAGTTCTCAGTCCCCATCTTGTGCCTTTTCTGAGCTCTTTTTCTGGGCTCCATCACTTCCATTGATCCCCTACTGCCAGCCTTGGCTTAAGAGTATACAGTCAAAATCTTATTCCAGAGCTCTCTATGCTCTTGGCTCCACTGAGCTTTGAATGGGGTGTAAGAAAATATAAGTGTCAGTCAGAGCCCTTGATGAACGCTGGTCATACCCTGATTCCTTGGAGAAGGGTGATATTGTCAGTTTCAGAGATGCTCCGAGGACCTGGGCAACCTGGTCTGACCCTTAGAGTCTGTACTGGATTTAACTGGACTTGAGACCCAGGGACATGTAATCTGAACCCAGGGCTTCACCTGTGGTGGTGAGATTTATTACAGGGCTCTGTGGGGGCCCCCCTGGGCCAGGTAGCAGAGGAGCCTCCTAAAAATGACAGGAGCATGTGGGGAGATAGAGACACAGAATGGGAGGCAATTGCGAGCCCGGCGATGGGGCCCTGGAAAATACTGGTTCAGCAGCTGGGATAGAGAGTGAACGGACATGGATGGGCAGGTCTGGATGCCCCTCACATTTCCTGTGCTGCTTTGTGCACATGCCATATCCTGGGCTTGCCTGTGTGCGAGGAAGAGCTCCAGACACTTTTTTTTTTCTCCAAAATGAGAATTTGGAGTATGCTCTTAGGACTCTGATAGCTCTACTGAGTTGTAATATTGAGCTGTGGTCTTTAATTACATGAAAACCATTTTAATTAGCAAACACCTGACACCCATGAATTCATTAGCATGAACCAAAAATAATTTCGAGTGCCACTGTGAACATCATGTTCTGAGCTGATATTACTTAAACCTCTGGAGCATATTCAATTCATGGCTGCAATGCAACTTAAATCCTTTAGATAAGTCTTCTTATTTCTTTGCAGCTAAACATAAAACACCTTGGACAACCTGCTTCATTGCATTTATGTACATTTGAAAAAAGCACCTTTTTACTTCACCACCCTCTCCATGCTGCAAGATCTCCTCATCCTGTCCCATGAGTCCTGCCTTAATTTGGCTATGGTGGTCATATCTGTGTGCAAGGAAGGGGGAAAGGAGTTGTCATCATGAGCAGACAAGCCGTCCATCTCCTCCTATCTGCTCTGAAGGAGGGGCGCATGGGCACTCAGGACTTTTCATCACCACAGGTATGTGGGCTCTCCTTTCTTTAATATGCATTTATCCACAAACCCTCACCCAAATGAAACCTCCTCAGTAGACCCCGTGGATTAGCAGTAACTCCTTGGGTGCTGATGGGAAATCAAGCGAGTGAACAGGAGGACAAAACATAGAATCATTATGGCTGGAAAAGACCTTCAAGATGATCAAGTCCAACCATAAACCTGAATGGAACTATGTAGAGCAACTCCAGCATCATGCACCAAATATCTGCCCTGGACATGCAAGGCCACCTTCCCCCTGGACATGTAGGAGAACTAGGACAGCTGGTAGCAGGACTGGGCCCCGTGGGAAGAGCAAAATTGTTTGCCTAGAAATAGAGGGCAAGGCAGTGGATGTTTGTATTACATATTCAATATTTTGTGTTCAAAAGCAAATGTATCCCTGTAGGATTAATGTAGTACAAGATGTGCAAGAAGGCAAAATTATCTCTTTTAAGAATCCGCTGTTTTGATGAGTACTGATGAGGCCTAGGGAGCCTGGCAGCTCAGGCCAGGCCAGGCCTTTCTGGGAAACTTAGTAATCAATACAAAGGCCTTTCCCTGCACGTTTTCAAGCATTTCCAGCAGAAGGTCTTCCCCATCAAAGCATCTGAAAAGGAAAAATAAATCCCCCCAAATAGCATTATTATAAAAGAGGTTTTTTTTTAATGAAACTTTTAATTTCCTTTCTACATATCCATAGGCCAAAATAAACACAAACACACACTTATCTTCTCAGCTTAAAGACAGGTAGGAAAAAGCTTGAAGGTTTCAAAACAGAGGCCTAGCCCTGCAGGAAAAACAAATAAAAGAAAAAATCTCAAGAGTATAGAATATCTAGAATTCCAATATCAGTAGTTTATTAGTTTTCATATCTTCTCATACCTTTCAAAAGTACAGTTCAGAATAAAAAACGGCTGTCACAAATGGAAAATTGTCTAATGCATTTCACCTTAAAAAGTTAGCATGTTATTTATAATGTCTTCACAAGCAATTGGAAATTATAATTTCCCAAATTTCTGAGCAAGCTGTATTATGCTGTTTAAACTGCAGGTGGGAAAGGCAACGCAAGCAGAATTCACATGTGTCTCGTCACCCTTTAGCGCCGCCCCTGCTGTGCTCTGCCTCTTACCCTGCTGTGAGCCATAATCCACCCTTATCTGTCCTACAGCTTCATGAATTAGATCTGCTCAGAGTTAATTAAAGTAAAGAAAAAAGGATTATCTGGTTGTGTAAAAATCTATCATTTTAAAATGCGAATAAAAATATTAACACACATATTTTAAGACGTGGGTGCTTGTCAGTGGCCTAGGAACCATTATTAATGATTTTGTGGTAGGTCTTTCGTTTTCACAGTAATAGAAACAAAAAGCTGACAGTAAGTTCCTATCAAGTGGAATACAAATTTTGCTTTGCCTCAGCAAAAAGGTTTTTTGTTTATTTTCCTATAAATCTTTAAAAACAGAAAGATTAGAAAACCACCTAAACAAAGGGTTGCTGTGAAGTCTAAAGAGTTCATTCAAAGGATGTTGAAATAAACATTTAATAATCAAGAAAAATTGTCTCCATCAAAATAATTAACTGAAATCAATCTATATTATTTGACTGTTTTGCAAACTACCTCCCTACCAAAAATCCCTCTTCCTCACCTCCTGTTTTAGGGGTAAGAATGTGTAAATGTAGTTGTCTTCATATTAACAATAGAACACTTTGGTGGAGAGAGGATGAAACTGCTCTCAAGCCATGCAGGATATGGCAGAAGACATCCCTGGTCCTGTTTACTCCTGAGCTACGAGCTCTTGATCCAGGACAGACTCGCAGCTGAGATATGAAACGCAATAGCTATTTTGATGGCTGTAGCTCCCACCACCTCACCTCCAACCTCCAAGTTCAGAGGTTAGTAAAGCAGATGGGAAAAATTGATTTTGCACTTCCACATTGCTCGCCAGGGATCAAAGCCTGCTCTCTCTGCCCAGCGAAATCTCCTCTTGAGATCAGTGGGAGCCTTGCGTAAGGGTTTCAGGGGTCTAGGAACAACCATCTGCCTCAAGAATAAAGAAAATAAATCCCAGGTGGCAGTTTACAAAACAGAGTTCAGAGTGAAAGCCTGATGTCTGTGAAGCAAAAGCTTTGATGGATTAGAAACAAGATATTCTCAATATGCGGCTATGAATGTTCATATCAGGAATGTGTTTCTAAGCATTAAGCACCACTGGGCCTTGGTAAACCCAGGAGTGGGGGAAACAGAGCCCTTATTTTGTCCTTTACCTGGGCCAAGGTGTCATCTACCGGTCTTGCCTTTCCCAAAAGCAGGGGATGCCTCCTTTTCCTCTCCAGTCAGCAAAATAGGCAGTGAAATACAAAAAAATGCACCATTTCTGTGGACTTCACAGCAAAGTAGCATTTTAAGGAAAGATGGTGAGTTAACGTCATGGGTACTTATTTGGTGAAATTGTCTGACAGGAAGCAAAATTGTGTAAGGAAGAGCAGAAGTTTTAGTTTGAAAATACCCTTCTGGACTGATTGAAAATATCTGACTTCTGGCACCAGTATTCAGCAAGTGGAAAATAAGTGAGACTTTGGGTAAGCAAAAGGGGCTTTAAAGCTCTGTCACTTATGCTGGATTTGATAGACCAGGAACCAAGACCAGAATAGACCAGGGAGTGGAACTGCCATGGACCTGGGAAAGAGATCTCTGCAGCAGCATTGAGAGTGCTGAAAACTTCCTTCAGTAATGCTGGAGAAAAATGGTTTGCTGCCCACCTGAGAGAGCTGGAAAATATAGCTAGGTCATGTCACAGATGCTGGAGTGACCTAGCTTAGGTGGAAAATCTGGAAGGCCCCTGGGTGTGTGGATGGAGTAGCAGCTAAAGGCAGACAGTCATGCTATCAACCAATTGAGGAGCCAGGCAAGACTCGAGCTGCTGTTCATGGAGATGCAGAAAGATGGGACATATCTGTGGAGAGATGAAACTTGAGGGGACAAGTGAAGAGCTTGCTTGCCCATATTAATCCTCAGCCTACCAGACAAGATAGGCTTGCCACATAAGAGATCAGGGACAAAAGCTGACAAAGGAAAGCTATGTACTTTTTAGGAAGGACAGGCTGGGTGGGTGAGGTGGTAGATTTGCTCCTTAAGTCAGATAGCAACTGAAATGCATAGAGCTCAACCTGGGGGTGGATGATGAGTGAGTTTAGAGTTTGTGGTAAGGATTAGAGGGCAGGCTAATGGGGGAGACACTGTGGTAGGCATTTGCTACAGGCCACTTGATCAGGACGAGAAAGTTGATGAGGCCTTTTACAGACAGCTGGAAGCAGCCTCACAGTCTCAGGCCACAGTCTTCAACCACCCTGACATCAACTGGAAGGACAACACAGCCAGGCACAAACAGTCCTGGAGGTTCCTGCAGAGCATCGATGATAACTTTTTAACAGATTGTGGAGGAGTCAACGAGGAGAGGTGGGCTACCGGACCTCATACTAACAAATGGAGAGGGACTTGTTGGAGATGTGAAGGTGGCGGGTAGCTTTGGCTGCAGTGATCATGAACTGGTTGAGTTTAGGATCCAATGAGGAGGAAGCAGGGCTGTAAGTAGCATTGCAACCATGGACTTCAGGAGGGCCAACTTTGGCCTCTTCAGAGACCTCCTCAGAAGAATCCCATGGGTTAGGGCTCTAGAAGGAAGAAGGGGCCAAAAGAGCTGGTTAGTATCCAAGCAGCACTTCCTCCATGCTTAGGAGCAGTGCATCCTTATGAGGAAGAAGTCAGGCAGGGGAGGCAGGAGGCCTGTGTGGATGAGCAAGGAGCTTCTGGCAAAACTCAAAGAGAAAAAGGCATTATAACCAGAAAGGCATTATAGCCAGAAAAGCATAAAAGGCATTATTTCCAGAAAGTGGAAAAAACAACAGGCTTTTTGGGAGAAATATAGGAATGTTGTCAGGGAATACAGGGATGTGACAAGGAAAGCTGAGGCACAATTGGAATTAAATCTGACAAGGGATGTTAAAAATAACAAGAGCTTTTTCAAATATATCAATTATAAAAGGAGGTTTAGGCAAAATGTAGTTCTGCTGGTGAATGGTGTGGGTGCCCTGGTTACAAAGGCATTGAAAAAGCAGAGCTACTGAATACCTTCTTTACTTCAGTGTTTACCAAGGGTCTGGAATCCCAGATCCTAGAAACCAGAGAAGGTGCCTGGAGAGAGGAAAACTTGCCCTGTATAGAGAAAGATTGGATCAGAGAGCACTTAGGGAAACTTGACATCCACACATCCATGGGCCCTGATAGGATGTACCCAAGAATACTGCAGGAGCTGCTAGGTGTTATTGCTAAGCCACTCTCCATCATCTTTGAAAGGTCCTGGAAAATGAGGGAGGTGCCAGAAGAAAGCCATTGTCACATCAGTCTTCAAAAATGACAAGAAGGAGGACCCTGGCAACTCAGGCGAGGGTCCATCCCTGGAAAAGTCATGGAGCAGCTCATCCTAGCTGTTGTCTCCAAATGTGGAGGATAAGGAGGTGCTAGGGGTAGTCAGCATGGAATCAAAAGTTGTACAGAACTTAAGGAAAAACTTCATAATAGTGAAGGTGACGGAGCACTGGAATATGTTGCCAAGAGAGGTTGTGGAAACTCCTTCTCTGGAGATTCTTCAAAAACCACCTGAATGCCACCCTGTGCCACATGCTGTAGGTGTCCCTGCTTATGCAGGGTGGTTGGACTAGATGATCTCTAGAGGTCCTTCCAACCTTCACGATTCTATGATTCTATGAAAGGATTGTACTTTGACAGAGACTAGAGTTGGTCAACAGTTCTCAATTAGGGCTAAGAAAATGAACAAAGATGTAAATTACCCTCTCTTCCCAAGCCTCAAGCATTGACTTATCATTTTCTTTGTCTTTCCACTTCCTTGATTTTTGTGGGTCTCCAAAAGGAAATGTCTAAGATTGGTTTTCTAGCATTTCCAAGAGAGATAAAATCACAAAAGCTACCAAAATTAGCTTTGTTAATACTCTTGGCGTGTTTTTTCCAGACTGACTTCTAGACCAAAAAGTGATTTTAATGTAGGCATTTGGATACCTTCCAAACATCTGGACTTCTTGAAGTTAGCTCACATTTACTTTACCTATATTGGTTGTTTTCCTGTTGTACTACTGAAAGAACTGCAAAAATATTTAAGTGCTGGAGGAATAGGTTTATGGAGAGGTTTATAAGAATAAAATACAGACACTTATCTAAGTGTGATTAAAGATGGGGTTGTGATGAAGATTATCTTCTAGTCATAATGTCCACTCAGAAAGAAAGTGAAGCATCTCTGGGATAAAATTAGTATGCAATTCAAAGTGATGGACTGCTGTTCAGGCTGAAGATGTGGTTCTTCAGGCCGCTTTGGTTCTTAAGCGTTTATGCATCTTTGATTCTTCCTATTTCCTTCTATGTTTTCTATTTATTGGAAAAATGAAAAGCAAGGAGATAAGAAACATATCTCACCTTCATTTTACCAAGCGGTCATAGGCCATGCAGGTAAAAATTATGACTTTCCTGTTGCAGCTGTCCCATTTCTCAATGTTGCTTACATTCTTGTTGAAGTGTTCCTTTTCTCAAATGTCTACGGAAAATTCAATGTTCTGTTTCTCAAAGCAGATAGTGATGACCTGACTGATGACCTGTTGGACAATATTAATGAATTTGGATTGTTGCACATTATGCAGAAAAGCTTTTTCAATTAGAATAAAAATAAACTTGCAATTAATTCTTACCTTGTGTACTTGGAGCTAATTTTGCACTGGCTTCATGAAGTTTATTCACATTAGATTTTTTTAAAGAGATCCATCACACATCTGTATGGCCTACTAACACATTCCTGCTCTCCTTGACAAAGAAACACTTTGAACATGGTCTGTGACCTCTGGCTGACCAAAGGTGAATGGATATTTATTATTTTCTCTGTCTATACCCTTGGAGTGAGGAAGTCTTCAGAATAATCTAGTGCTAAAGAAGTTATTTGTAGTCACTCTCTGGTAGATATTGTGTCAGTAAAACAGGTGTAAAATGTGAATAGAATGGTAATAGAGTTTGCATGTGGAACCAGGCTTTTCTGAAGAGTTCTAAAATATAGAATTTACAGATCCTGTGGCTGGCAACATGATTTTTTGCCATCTTGTTTTTTCAGTGGTTGCCAGGAATAAAGATTTTATAAGTGTCATGTGATGCTCCATGTATTTATGGTGTTAAGAAAATTTCTGGGATAAGAGTTCCTTTTGGTATGTGAAAATTATGTGTTCCTTTCAGGTTGTAATTGGGACTTTAGCTTCCTTTTTGGAACACTGTGTCCTTTGTGACTTGTTTTAATGTTTTGGTTTTCCATTTTATGGTGGACATAGCTTGTTTAGGACTTTATTCATAGCCCAAGAAAAACAAGCATTGTACAAAATACTTTCAGTCTTTAGTGATGTAATAATTCAATTGAAGCTGTGTTACTCATGATAATGCACATGGAGGACCCCAAAAAATACAGCTATGCACTTTGCTAAATAGTAGTGTGAGGGATACAGGTGCTTTCTGTACACCTCTGAGCTTGCAGGAAAATATTTCAGATGGATGAAGTGGCAATCAAATCTACCAGGCCAATATAATGGGGCAGGGAAAAAGAAAGGAAAGCATTATAGAAGTATCAGGAGACGAGTGTGGAGCATGAATTCCTGGAGAATACCAGTGTCTTACTCAAGCCTGGGGGAAGCACATATGTGTGAGCACATATGGCAATTCTAGATGTTCTGGGGAATCTGAGGGCATGCTATATTGCTGTTTTACTATTTTGTATATTGATAATTTAAAAATAATAGTGAAACAGGTAGAGTTTACCTTTAAAATTTTAAATGCTGTCCAATTATAAACACGGATGCCCTGCTTGGGAATTATCAGTAGGGCAAATAGTGCCAGGTAGAGCAAGGGGAGGAGGAGTTACAATTAATAGAAATATAGTGAAGATTAGAAAAAGAAAAGAAAGGAAACAAGATGCTGCTTAGAATACATTTTTTACTATAATCAGGAATATATCTGAAACGATGAACTCAGAACTATTATTACAAACTAGAAAAAATAATACAATCAAAAATTCCCTGTAATTATTAAAAATATGTTAATCAACCTATCTGGTAACGCTGACATTACATATTACAGGAAATTTTGGCACATTTATTTGACTTCATTCTTTCATAATTTTATAGCTTGATTTTTTTTCAAAATGGTGGCAAGACATAGACTAACAATAAGATACTTCAGTATTTTCAACTTTTCAAATCTGAAAGTGCTCGTGCATGTGTGTATTTATAAATACATACATATGTATTTATGTATTCATACATGTAATTGTATGCTGGTAGCATTTTGAAGCAATCAACAAAAATGCAGCTGTGCAAGCAGCAATAGTCTTGTAAACAGAGCATGTTAAATGTTTGCTGTGGGACTTTTTTTATGTGGATGGTGCAATAGATAAGCCTTAAGGTTTTTGAACTCTAGGCAGGAAAATTTTAGATCCACAAAAAGACCCACTTGTCAGCTCCTATGTAGCTGTCACAGTGGGCAATGAAATTTATTTTTAAAGGATTCTCTAAACTCATTAGTTTGCTGTCTGATCATAGAGATGCCCACTATCCATACACATCACGCTGACACCAAAATGTTTTCCCAAGGTTCTAGTTGCTACCTCCAGACATAGCCTTAGGCAATTTAACTAGGATTTGAACAGAATTTAGACACGCCATTCCAAAGAAGTTGAAAATGCCCTTGTCACTTGAACTCTGCTGGTATCTCACTTTTTAATAAAAAAATATCCTAGTTGCTTTTTTTTTTTTTTTTTTTTTTAATTACTAAA
>JAWLRI010000280.1:333735-363424 GCA_034781795.1 Crypturellus tataupa
CTTCAGAACTTACTGAGCTAGCTATGAATGGAAAGTGGCATATCTTGAGTGAAATTTTAAGTCCTATTTGGTTTGGTGAAAGCATACATAGGATAAGTGTGTACCTACCAGCTGACACACGCAGTTCTTTATTCTTAACTCTTAGGTTTTCGCAAGTGCTTGAGAACATGATTTGTTCAAGGAGCATATAACAAGGAAGAACTTTTGCTGAGCGAGAGTCATAATCTAATAAATATTACTCTCCGGAGACAGGCACAATTGCACTAAAACCAGAAAAAAATACAGTTAAGTTTATATAATATATAACAATGCGACATTTTCAGATTGCACATTTAAAAAGAGGAAAAAATAGAAAGAAAAGGAAATCTAGATATTATGCAATATCTCAATGAACTGTAGTAATAGTTCCTCACACATATGGGTGAAGAGGGTAGCATATTTGGTTTACTGCCTGCAGAATACTGTCTCCAATGTTTAAAGCATCCTTTACTTCCTGTTCTGCATGTTATAATTTTAATATGTCTAATAATTGTCCCTGCAACTCCTTGTGGATTCAAGTGAGAATACACAGACATCTACCAACCTGATTTTCTGCAATCAAGTAATTGATCATTTGCAGACTATATCCTCATTTGCACCCTGTAATTATGTTGAAAGTTATTTGCTAATGCAGAAAAGAAGCCAGTGATTTAACAGTAATGCCCCAAAAGTGCTTTAAAAAATCAAAGAAAATGATCTAAGGGCTGCTCAGTTTGCATTTCTGAGAGGGATACCCATATGGACGCTAAAGCTCGAGAACTGTGGTATTGCAGGAGCCAGGGTTGACTTTTAACCTCTTTATTCAAAACTGTGCAGGTGATATGACCAGGGCATGAGGGAAGGGGATCATTAGAGCCACGTATGTGTTGTGTCCCCTCCTTCTTTCTAACCGCTTTCAGGCAATCCTGGCTCCTCATTCTTCTCCTTCCCTGGGTCTCCCTGACCCACTCTCCAGCACATTCTCTCTTCTCCTGGCCAAGCCATGTCAGCTACAACGTGGACCATGTTACCTAGGTGAGTGCCTGCCCTGTTGCTGAGCATTAAGGTTTGTGCCACCATAGGGCTAGAATTGACCAAATAGACTGGGGTTGTCAGAAATAATCTCTCCCCCTCTTTCTCACTGTGTCATATGCTTTTAAACTGCAAAAGCAGCTGCAACATCACTGCCATGCTGGAAACAGTGTGGCTTCTTGGACCTTCTTATTTCTGATCTTTCTGGGTGAATTCTGGCTTTGGGAACCCCCAGGAATGACACAGTGCTCTCTGGGCAGATCTGGACCAAGCATCAGCTCAGACGAAGCAATTCTAGCTCCTGGGTGCTTGGTGCTGTTTCAGTTTGGTTCTAAGCAGAGCTGATTTTCCTTGTCTCTCAGGACACATCATTGCGGAGATATCCTAACCTTCCCTCTTACGATCTCAGATTCTCTACAGTCTGCTTCCCCATGATTTGTAGAGCAGTCAAAAGGGAAATATACTAACCATCATTTCTGTACTACCTACAACTTGCTGGAAGAGGGGAAATTGCTACCTGCTCAGTTTGCCAGGCAGCCCATATTGCTCGGTCTTTAGCACTGCACCATAAGAACACATCTCAGATTTGGCATCTGTGTATGTGCCCTGGGAATCCCATCATGATCAGACTTCTTTCTCTTCTCCCTCCCAACCTATTCCACAGGAAACTAGAGTGCAAGCTTTGGGACCTGTGGCACATGCAGATGCTGTGCTGCTCTGGTCTCTTTCCTTTGCAACACCCCAGCAGACATGGGTAGGGACATGCCATCATTACTCAGTTCTATGATGACTTTTAGATATTGAGGTGGTCAGTGGCACTAAGAAATCTGAAAATGGTCTTGGAACTGCATGTATAATACTTTTAAACACAATGAGCTATTGCTTACACCACTTTTAGTGCCTCAGGGACAGTCCTTGCTGGTTGGAACCAAGAGCAGAGCAGCACAGAGGGCAGTGAGCCAGCTCCAGGCTGCTGTCAGCACACACAGGATGTGCATATCCCACGTGCTCTGTAGTGCTGCACTTCACTACTGTTTCTATTGCTGCCCTAAAAATGAATTCCAGAAATTACTGAGCCAAACCAGAAGTGCTCTTCTAAATTCCATGGAGAAGCAACTTCAAACTACTTACTACTACCAAATTATAAATGGTTATCCAGTTTAAGAGATGGGAACTCTGATGAGATTCCTGTGTTGGGAAACCAATGCTTATGTAGTGGCACCAAGACACATCTGCTGTTGAAGGCCTCTGCTCTGGGGTTTGAGCATGGCCCTCAGAGCCAGGAGTAATACCGGATCTCACGATCTCAGCCAGTCCCTGCCGTAGCTGGCATGCAGCTCCTGAGTGCCGTGCTCTGTTGTGAGCCAGCACTCCATGGGTAGATCAGCAGTGGGGGCTGCTGCCTGGGAAGTGTACAGAGCTATAAAATAGATATAATGGATATTTGGACCAAGCTTCATGACCTAGAGACAGCCAACAGTCTGCAGTCAAGTTTGGGTAGCTGACATTCTTCAGATATGCCAGGGTAAGCTTTGCCACCTCCCTCAGTATGACAAGGATACAACTTTTCAGGTTTTCAACTAAAAGCATGCAAAATTTATGAAAGAAGATCACCATGGGTTGAAAGTACAAACAAAACAAAGTGGAGCAAAATGAAGGTCAAATTTCTCCACAGAAAGAATATGTGCAGCCCTCAGCAGCCAGAGTATTGGCTCTGAAGCAACCATGGCTGTGGATCACTTGTATCTTCAGGCCTCTGTGTGCCTGGTGGGGGTGGAAATTAATCTGTGTCTGGAGAGGTGAATGAGGAGGAAGACACGAGCACAGCCAGGCTTTCTGCAGCTGCAGAGGCTTCCTGAGCTCTGCCTGCTCCTCCCGAGGGGAGGCGGCTCTCGGGGACTGGAGGATGTTTAGGGACTGTAGCACTGCCAAGCAGAGATAAGGTTGGTTCTTAAGGACATGCGTGAGGAGGAAGTATGAGGAAAGAAACTGAGAGTAAATAAGGAGAGCATGAATTAGAGATTAATCAGCAAGACCATCTGGTTTTGCAACACTTTCAGGCAAGTGTCTTCCCTGTTCCACTTAATAAAATATTAGTGTCCTTCATGGGATCCTGGGATATGTCCACTGAATGCCACATGGACCCTTCCCTGTTACCCAGGAACTTTCCAGTTCCAGAGGACATTTCTATTCAACCTCTCTTCCTGTGGCCCTGTAATGCCTCCTGGAGACTTGTGACTTCTACCTGGTCCTGGTTTTCTCCAATGCTGGTGGCAGTGCATTAGCTGCACAGCTAAAGAGGGGTTTCTGAAATGCTGAGGATAATGTATTTCACATGTAAAAGATACAGCATTGGCTTATTGTGGAGGGATTTTGCAGCTTAAGAGTTAGAGCTCCAGTGGTTTCTGAAACGACCTCATCAGAGCTGCATGTAGCAAAGCACTGCCCTCAAAATATAGTCGTAACCCTGGCGGGCTGGATGGACCAGGCAGCCTGTGTGGGTCTCAGAGAACAGGAGTTAGAAGGCAAAGGCAGAAGCAGGGGTGTCCTATTCACAGTTCCTCTAATATCCATGACTCCAAACTACCTCAGAGAAAGGCAGCTGAATTGCATCAGCCCTGAAGATGAACCTGCTAGGTATGTGCCTCTGGCCCTGGCAGCTGTTGCTGAGGATGAGCGTACTGTGGGCAGATGTGGGGATTTGGGAACCTGCTATTTGTGGGACAGAAGGATAGTTTTGGAACATGGATTGTGATGAATCTTGCAGTGCTTTTCTCAGGGGAACATGAGCCACATGTGCAATGTGATCAGGTACTATTCCTGCTCGCCTGTGGGAGGATGAGTGGGCACAAGCGAGCGCAGGCAGATATCAGGCTCTGGTCTGCTCTGTGCATGAGCTCCTGCCTGACTGCTGCTCACTTCGCTGCTGGGAACAAAAGCCATTGGAGACTCAATGTCTGTTTTTTATCACCAAAGTGTGTTGCACTACATTGGACATAGGACAGTTGAGCAGTTAAGGCCAGATATGCAGCAGACTAGAGCAGGAGGTGCTCCTGTATCCTCACCACATCCTGATGGTCGTCCTTTAGTGAGCAGTGCCAGGGACCAGGAGGCACAGAGACAGCCTAGGTGGTCCAGCATATTTGTAGCCACAGCCTGACGCTGGGCAAGCGCACTTCTGTGATGGTGCCTTCCTCTCTGCTTCTGGCAGAAACAGACCAGCTCTCCAGGATACCCCTGTGAGCCCAGCCTCTCCCAGATCACAGGCAGTATCTGAGCGAGTATGCGCTCAGGGTGCCTATGCAGCAGAGAGTCTTACTGTCCCAAGACACAGACTATGCTGGAGGGTTGTTTTCGGTCTCCTTGTCCATGCCTTGAGGACAAGGCTGTTGACAACTGGTCACCATTAGAAAGTAAGCTGTAGGCATTCAGCACCCATCAAGTTCCCTGACTAATGTGACAGACAAGAGCTCCTTCTCTCTCTACCAAGCAAATATCCTAATAGGCTCAGCTGTCCACCTTGAGCAATGCGAGGCTCCAACATGCTGACATGGAGCCTGTCCCACAGAGACAGTGGGAAATGCTAAACATGAGGACATGTCTGAGGGCAAGACCAAGCCTTTACAGGTTCATGAAAGAGTGTGGTCAAGATTTGAGAGATGTGACCCTGGACATGGTGAGGTCACTTCTTTTACAGGATGGAAGGGGAAAAGCTGTTGGAAAATCCGTCAGCAGGTGAGCAAGCAGCGTATGGAGACATTTTAGCTCTAATCCCATCACTTTCTGGTTTAGATTTAAATCACAATGGACAGGCCTCTGTTGTTTTCAGGGGAGGGTGGTTCTTTTCTGGATTATCATACGGCTGTGGCATTTTGAGTTAATTTTAGTCTACCTGCTGTTAACTTTTAATTGTTTATCCAAATCTAAGATAGGGAAGGTAAAGCTATCCTAATTCTTTTGCATGCTCAGTCTAGAATGATTCAACTGCAGAGGAAAAATATTCTTGTCACAGCAGAATGATTTCACCTCTTGTTCCCATTCTCCATGTCATGGTTAAAGACTTGTTTATGTTTCATAATGAATTTTCATTTTCAGGAAGTTAGAGCTTGGCTTCAGAATTGTGCTTGGGGCTGGAACTCAGTATATCAAATCTCAGCTTGGAAACAAATCATCATTTGTACAGAACTGCAAAGAAATCCAATTGGCTGGAGATTAGTGGTTATTTAAGAATATGTTGTATTTCTGCTCTTTAAAAATATAATCTAAAGGTTTCTTATGTGTTGTCCATCATCTGTTCACAATTTAAGGGAAACAATTCACCTACTGATGAAAACTAGGACTGCCTTGCTGTACAACAACACTATATGATAAAGTGGAAAAGACCATTGCTTCCATTTTAAAATGAACCTCTCCAAGCATTCTGTATGTAGCTAACCTATGAATAACATACAGAGCTATGTAAATATGAATGTTATTGTAATATAATCTAGGTATAAGGACTATGGAGTGAAAATTTATAGATTTTTTATTGTTGCTTTCTCTGACAACTTAAACTAAGTATCTGCTAAATAGAATAAAATTGAATTGGCTTCTTTCATTACCTCTCCGGTAAAAGTAAGGATAAGCACATGCCAAAGTGCTTTACTGGATGAAGCCGTAAGTGTCTCTGGATTTAAAATTCTCAGATGAGTGGAGAGAAGGGAACATAGAGAAAGGCCAGAACATTCTAGGAGGTCTGCTTTGGTGCTTAATTCAGTGTAGAAATGACAAAACAGTTTTGTTTGTTGAAGTAACTTCCAGGGTATCAAATAATGAAAAACCTAAGATAAAAAAGATCAAGTTGGACCATTATGCCTATTATTTTACCACTGTAGAAATATTTCCTACTCTTCATATCCATAGCTGTTTGATATCTGAAATCATGTGCTTGGGTCAAATTCAGTTCAGGATCGCAGTGATGGTGCTGCCTCCAGCTGATGGTTGCAAATAGCTGTAAGAAATGTAATACTCTCAAAAAGTTCACAGTGCATGGTCACCTCATTTGAAAACGGATTGAGTTCTTGGCTGCCAGTCAACGCTTACAGGTCTGAAATTTCAAAGCACGAAACTTTCTCTGAACTGTGACGGTTCTTTCAATCCACAGGCATATAGTCTTTACAGCATTACCTTTTCCTCTGCCCGCAAAGTTTGGCTCCCGGGTGTATGCAGAATGGCCTCAGTCGTGATGGTATGGAGACATTTGGCAGCTATTTCACACCCATGTTGCAACAGCCTTTGGAGGATGGATGTTCCTGCCCCATCTTGTCTAAAGCCTGGGATCTGTGAGGTGCTTCCAGGGAGCACCCCACAGGGTAATTGCCTCAGCAAGCACCGGAAAAGAAATATGTCCACTTTCTTTTACAGCCAGTACTTGCTGTTGATACTTGCCAAGGACACCCCAAAAGATGCCTTTGCCAGTGTTAAACTGAATTGCTTAAAACTGTGTGTCAGAAGAAAAGAATGTGACCTGCTGCCTCTTATATGATATTCACAGATGTGTGTAGGTGTTGACATTTGTGTATCTCGTCCTTTTCATACTGTTTTGGGATAATATTGTGTGTGTGTGTGTGTGTGTGTGAGAGAGAGAGTGAGAGAGAGACTGTGTACACATGAATCATGCCCTCTATTTCTCTAGCTTCAGTAAATATTTGTTTACAGTTTTGAGGTAAGAAAATGACAGCTCCTCAGCACACCTGCATCCTGGCCTGGCGTGGAGGAGGCTTTTTTGGGCGGTGAGAGCTTTCTGTGTGAACTCCATTGAGCAGGGGAGGGAGTCAGACTCTCCTTTCTCTTGCCTTAGGTGAGTGCCCTTGCTGTTTTGTCACTGCATTGCAGACTTCTTCAGTTACTTGGTTTTAAAGGATTTTTACACCCTTTTCTCTTATTTATTTTGTAACAGTTGTAGTACCCCAAGAGCACACCTGAGGATAATCCTGTGTGAAGGAAGAGGGTTATCAGCAGAACAAAAAAGGTTCCTCGGGCTGGTAGGATTTAGAGAACCCTCTTCCTAGAGCTCAGATACCCGATATGGACCGTGAAACTCAGCCCTAACGTGGCAAGTTGCTTAGGCAATGTTGAGAAGTTTGCTTCATCTATATGTTGGCCTGTTTTTATTTATTGCTTAATAGAGAGGTGCTGTCCATTTGCTGGACACCTCCCACAGCCCTGCATTCAGGCTGGAAGGTCCTACACTTTATCTGCACACTGGGCTGTCTGCTTCAAGAAGCAAATCATAAAACTGTCAGCTTGAGACTCCTGGTATTTATCGGCCTGTCCTCAGCCAGAGCTCTTGTGGCTGAGAATATTCCTGGGAAGATACAAGAATTTCATTTTATTTACAAAATGAGCTCTGTTTCTGCCGTTCTGCTGTTCTTCTGTTGGCTTTCCACAGGCTCCGAGTCCTAGTTTTGCAGCCAGAAGAAACCGGCTGCTTGAGGATGCATTAGTCAGGTTACCTCAGTGCGAGCAGGGAATTTGAGGAGCTGCTTCTTCCAAGGAGGGCACACAGTGGTGAGGAGAAGTGGAGACGTGGCTGGCCCATGGCCCTGCAGCTCTGCTTCATCTGGCAGCCCTCAGGTCAGTTTAATCTGTGCTAGGGAATTTAACATGACCCCCTTCCCTCCTGCTTACTGCACTGGGAAAAATCAGCAGAGAGCCTTCCCTTTTCTTTGCACTGTTTTTCCTTTCAGTGAAGGAGTCACGTGCATATTTATTCTTAAGATGAGAATCATTTAAGGCAGAGGGGAGTGTGCACCCCTGACAAATCTCCTCGGACTGTCAGGAGTTTGCAGGATTCAGGGGCCTGGGAGTTTTTATATTGAATTCCCTCAAGACTTTTTCCATCTGTGCATATGCAGTCTCTCTCTCTTCCTTTTTGTGTAATGCTTTGCAAACCAGAGTATTCTGGATAGGAACAAATGACAGTTTTAGAGAACTGTAATGAAAAAAAAAAACACAATGGGCTGAAACAAATTTGCTTTCTCCTCCAAATCCTCCAGTGGTTTTTGATTGACAATGCGTATTCGCTTATTTTCACTCCTTTCTTGTGGAAGAAATTTAGATTGCTAAGCTGATTATCTTTGTTGTGGAATGATAAATTACTTCACTCCTGTTGCCAATGGTCCATGATGCCTGGAAAATAAGTCCATGAGTCCAAATTGTCCTAGCAATTCACTGATTTCTTTGGGGAAATATGAACAGAATTAATCAGATGCTTATGTAATCACTCACTAGAGCTATGACTAATTTGCATCCTGGCAGTGATAAGAGCGGATAAGACATTGTGGCTTAAATCACATTCCCATTTTCCTGCATCCAGCTTTCTGGAGCTGCAGGGCACCCGCTCGCAGGATCGTGGCACATAGGAGGCACGAGAGCTGCCGCGAGCCCTGGCGCGTGCGCGCCCCGGAGCCGTGCGGGAGCGTGGGGCAGAGCCCCCGGAGCTGTGCGGGAGCGCGGGGCAGAGCCCCTGCACCACAACAGCCCCAGTGTGTCCAGACAGGGTGGCTCACACTGGGCCAGCGCTGCTGGCAGGATGCGGGCTGTAGGTCTTGGAAATAAGGGAGGAGGAGGAGGAGGATTTATCAGGGCTGTTGAGGAGGCCCACGTGCGCAGGTGAGTGCTCTTTCCTGGAGTCCCGTGTCGCTCCCTTTCTAGGAATTTCTTGGGATGTTTTTTTCTGAAGCAGCTTGCCAGGAATGACACGACCATCCAAGACTGTCCAAGCCTCACAGAAATGGCCCGGATGCTTGAAAACCACTGAAACAAACCCTTATCTTTTGTACTGAGACATACTAGCTTTAGAAAACTGGCATTTCTCCTTTCCCTGACCCTGAATTGTGTTTGTACTGCCTTTTTTTTAAGGTCTCTGCACAAGTGCAAGTATCTACAAGCACAAGTAGCCTGAACCCAAGGTCCTGGAGCCCTAGAACCACAGACACAAAACAGTCCATCGCCACAACTCGGGGAACTGGGCTCTGCTGGCTTTGTGGTACAGTGTGAGCGAAATGTGAAAAGCAAACTGTCTTTTAAGATAAGTAGTGAAAAGCCTGGGCCTCTTAATGTTGCTATCTTAAGCAGTGCCAGTGGAGGCAGAAACATTTAAAAATGCGTAGGAGTCAGGTTTGCTCCACGCTCCCGACTTGTGCTCTCCTGAGATGGCGTTAGCACGCTCCGTGCCAGGCAGGTCTGGAGAGCCGTGAGTTTGCTGGGGCTCCCTCCCTTGCATCTCCCTGCTGTCCAGCGCTGGAAGGGCTTCACCCTGCAGCCCTTCTTCCTCTAGGAAGGTTAATTTGGATTTCCCTCCTTTTATTCAGCCAGCTAATCCCATGATACATGTAGCCTCCATCTGGACATGTAGTCCAATGTAGCTGGAAAGAGAGCCAACAGATTAAAAGTTTTTGAGAGAGATAGAGGACTAGCACACAGCACAGAAACCCTGTGATTACAGAGGTCCGGTTTTCTTACGAAGTCTGTCTGAAAATGAGCTTAGCATTACTGTTTATAGGTTTTCTCTCTATATACTGAAGGCATGCTGGTACAGGGTGGCAGAGCACCCTGCTGGTCCTGAGCAAGCTCTGAGTGAGCCTTCACGTCAATGACGCTGTGTCATGGTGGGCAGAGGTAAGTTCGGCTGCTGGAAACATCTTTTCTGTACAGATGCATTTACACGGTTTCTGGCTTGGGAGTGGCTCGTGCAGCATCAGATTGAAGAGCTCTGCAATACATTGCATTGTGCATGGCAGACATACTCAGTTAATTCATCTGAGTGGTAGTATTTCCTTGAAAGTAACTCTCCTAGAATGGCTTAGAGCCCAAATTTCAGGCCTTTGGAGCAAGAACTCCTAAAATACAGCCCGTAACAAACAAAAAAAAAAAGTATTACTACTGTTACAGTTACTTTACTTAAAAAAAAAGTTACTTTATTTACTGATAGTTGCACACATCTGGATATCAAGCTATGATTCTGAGTATGATTTGGAGTATGGTGGCTGGTATGGTATGGTATGGTATTGACACCTGGCATCCCTTTTGAGGGGGTAATATTCGAAAATGTGTTGTGCTTGGATCTCTTTGGCTTAAGATGACAGAGAACTTAGGGATGCACACACAGAAGGATGCACTTTATGGACATCTGGGAAGTCACTGGCATCTTGAGGGGGAATGAAAGGCAGTATTGACAGCTTTATCCTCGCGTGCTGCAAGGACTTTCTGACAGTCCTGCCCTGGCAGCACAGCTTTCGCTTTCAGAGCCAATGCTTCAAAATGCTCTGAAACCCACACGTATGCACAAGCTGTTCTGAAATTTGCTATGGCTTAGCAGGGCCAGAGGATAAATTTAGTTGGGGTCACTTGACACAGCCTGTTCTGTAGATTCTGCATCCCCCATGTACATAGGCAGCTGCTTTTCATATCCAGGCTTATTGAAAACCTCCAGCCTGCCCACCCTTGGCAACCACAAATACTGATTTGCTACAGCAAACATTTGGTGGAAATGATAAGTTCTATGAAGGGGTCCCTGTGGCATAGACCCCAAAAGGGAGCTGTTTGGACTATTTTCTACATTTTTATAACCTTTTCAATGCATATGAGGAAAAAAAAAAAAAAAAAAATCTGCACAAACATGCTCTCCAACCTCACACCAATCTTCAAGGATGTCATGTTATTGCAGTCTAAATGCTTTACTGCCTCTGGTTGAAGAGTCCAACCTCTCATATTGCCTCCCTGTAGAGGGATGCAGTCCGGCTGAGGGCCCATGTGGAGGCCTCCTCCCGCAGCACTGTGCGGGCCGGACTGCACGGCTGCCGCTGCTGAGCAACGTCACCCCTGCGTTTGGTCTCCCTCCCCATTTCCTCAGAGGAAAGCTGCCCCAAAGAGGCCTAGGAGAGAGCTCCTTGAACACGCAGCTCCTCTCCCAGTCCGGCTACCCCACTAGTCATGACT
Source organism: Crypturellus tataupa (assembly GCA_034781795.1). Lineage (NCBI taxonomy): Eukaryota > Metazoa > Chordata > Aves > Tinamiformes > Tinamidae > Crypturellus > Crypturellus tataupa. The sequence goes on from JAWLRI010000280.1 coordinate 344,767, forward strand.
GAGGGGAGCGAGCGAGGAGGTGAACAGATGCAGCAGGTCTGGGGAAGCTCACCCCATGCGGGGCCATTTCCCCAGTTCTCTCCTTGCAACAGTTTATGCAGGCAGCACTGGTAGGTCATGCCTTGTTTGAGGGAACAAGATGGGGTTGCACAGGAAAAGTACCACTGTTGTCTTCAAAGCACAACAAAAAAGAATTGCTATATTATAACAAGGCTAGCAGCACCCCATATCTTCCAGAAAGTGAAGTCAGTACTTGAAGACTTAAAGTAAAATTAACTTAACGTTTCCAGTAATTTCTTCCAGGAAATATCAAACTTGCCTTCCACTACAGCACTTTCACGACAGCCCTCACTCTGTCCCCTTTGTGAAATGCCCCTCTAACCGCTGCGAGAGTTGCAAGACTGCTCCTTTCCCAGACCTACGGAGAACAGTGTGGAAACTTCCAGGAGCCCAGGGAGGGAGCCGGCAAGACCCAGCCTTGCCGGCGGAGAGGCTGAGCTCGGACGCGGTGACGCAGGCACTAGCTGAGCACTGCGTCCCCACGCACACCTAAGTGCCTGCACGGGCCACCTTCTGGCCGTGGGAAGGTGCAGCTGGGTGGCAGAAAGCAGGGAAGTGGTCACCTCATGTGCCTTGTTGTGCGCCAGGTTCTGTGGCTGGCACTGCAGCTCTCGGTTCAGAAACACATGACACTCGTAGTGCGAACTGTGATGGGCCCAAGTGTCTATCCAGATCCACAGGCACAGTTATAAATAACTGCAGTGCCCACGTTTCTGCGGGAACCTGGGCTCTGCAGAAGCTGCCCGTAGGCATGCTGTGAGGACACAGGAGCAATACGTATTTGAACCTCCCTCTTTGCCATGAAGCAGAGAAATGGAGCCATTCCAAGTCACTTCCATTTACTCTTGGAGCCTCCCAAATGGAGAGGAGCAGTATTTAATGACAATCATAAATCATTAAGTAATTAGATATGCAAGCTGCAAAATGCATGTGCAAGCAAACCTTGTGCAGTCATGTGCATGCAGTTTGAGGTTAGCAAGCTCCTTCCTTGCTCCATTCCTCCAAAACAGACGCAACGCTGTAGCAAAGGTTGAGATTACCTGAGTGGAGGTTTCTTTCTCCCATGAGCTATTGTTATTGGCCTGAAAAATATTCATTACCACAGTTATATGGAAGTTTGCAACCAGGGCTAAAGTTCAGCCAGCCATGTCTTAGAAATGCTGGCACATTTCTGTAAGCAGGGATGCCAACTCCATCCATGTTTATTCCAGTGTTTTTATATTATATCCTAGCAGTCTTTACAGTTAGAGAATTCTGCCAAAGCCTTTCACTTTTTTGTGCATTTCCTCGGGAGTTTGTGAACTTTTGCAGCTCTGGCAGAGGCGCTCAGAGCAGAGGAGGCTGTTGGCAGCGGGCAGCTGGAGCCAGCAGCAAGGGTTGCCGCAGGGGACACCAGCCCCAGCAACTGCTGGAGCGGCTCTTCCGGCAGTTTGGGCTCTCCTCTACCTGCTGTCCTGCTGCTTCCAGCGCCTTTACTGCCATCTCTGGGTGGCTGCTTCGCACACCAGGGCACCCAGGGATGTCACCGCGTGAATTCAGCCCTGATCTCTCTCGGCTGCCAGCGGCAGCACGTGCGCTCGTCAGGGATGGGGGCTCCTCCAGAGGCAGCAGTGGCCGGGCTAGTGCTGGGTCCTGCGAGAACAGGGGCCTCCCTTGGCCTTGAAAACGCTGAGCTGGGAAAGATGGATATTTTTTAATTTGCTCCAAGATGAAATAGCTGATACATATTCTTAGCATTCGGAGGGGCCTTCCCTAGAGGGCCATTTGATTTCCTTGGTTTATTATTCCTGTGCGATATTGCGTTCCTCCTCCTCCTGCTCCGGGCGCGCAGGTGCGCTGGCCCCGGGAGTGTGGCCGGGAGGCGCCTGGGCCGTCTCCGGAGCCACATGGGAGCGGGACAGGGCTCCCGCCTCCCCCGCGCCCCTCCTGCCGCAGGATGCTCCCAGTTTGGGTTTGACATTATTATTTTTCCCATGCTGTAATATCACAGAAGAACCCAGGGCAGATAACGCTCTTTGATCTAAGCTCCAGAGATAATTATAAACACACTGGCAGAACGCATGGTTATATAAACACAAAAGTGTTTCAAGGCAGTGCAGCAAGGGAAAAAAAAAAAAGAAAAAAGTCTATACGAATATCCAAAATGAAAAAATTATATTAGGCCGTATGGGTTCGCTTTATGCCAAACCTCTCCTGCAAATATATTTCCAGCTAGCAAGAGGTCAGCAATTTCTAGCCATGTCTGTAAAAGCTATAATTTCACTGAACGCATCGATTTGCTTAGGAACGTGTAGGCAAGTGTGATCCCAAAGAGCAAAGGTATGTTAAAACTGATGACTATGTATGTATCTCAGGAGTAATTCTGCTGAAATTTGTAGTGCCACAGTAATATTAAAACAGCAAATGAGGAGACATTAGTTGTCTGCAGAATAAAATATTATTTATAGGTTATCACTAGGTTACACAGCCATTTAGCACTGCATAATGTTTCACGGGCTAATGGTCTAAATGCCAACTTCCAGCCCTGAGCAAGTGCTTCAGTGACATTGCTTCAGTAGAGCTGTGTTAGCAAGATTGAATGTGACCATGTGCATGCGAAAACCTAATAAATTAAGCTCTGATCATGAAAATGCTTGGTCCAGTTCTAGGGAGAATGACTATCATCTCCTCCTCCTTGCATGATTTAGGCTTTGGGGTAGATTGTGCACTCCTGTGGCAGAAGACAGCAGGGTCAGAAAATATAAGTCTTATTACTGGAAGGGACTAAGAATGAAATAGAAAATACTGTATGATTCAGGAAGGTCCAGAAAAAGCAGAAAGGTTATTTCAGCTGAAGATACAAAATAGCTGTATATCTGCAAGTCCAATTGGGCTCATGAGTCATGTTCTCATGACTTATTCTGTTGGTCCCTTTTCCTTCTTAAGCGTAACTTTAAGTTGGGATATGAATCCATTTAAGCATTCCGAGTAAGTCTGGGGTTTTGTAACACTAGAGCCCCCCTTGCCCGAGGGAGGCCGCACTAGCACCGGTCTCTGCGGAGGAGCCCGTGGCCGGCGCGTGCTCGCGGGGCGCGAGTCCTGCAGCTCTCGCGGCGGGTGGCTGCGGCAGGGAGAGCAGCTCTGGCGCGTGCGTTCGCTCAGCAATATCCCCCCGGTAATTAAGGATGCTGGAAGTGCTGAGTGACATAAGAGAGAGATCGCGGTAAAGATTTCAGGAGCCGTAAAAACTGTATTAGAGGAGAGGCCTCTGCAGGCTCCAGGTCACCCTGGAGCCACCCTGTGCTCTGAGGCCCAGTTGTGGATGAGCTGCCAAGAAGACATTATGTGGCCTGTTCCTGTTCCAAAAATCTGCAAGAAACATGTATAAGTAAACACAGTGTACATACATACATATGCATGCATTCGGTCTGAGCTTAGGGTTCTCTGGTAGCAAGGACTGCTAAGATACAATATAAAAACATTTAAAAGTGTTGGAGTTGGCATCCTCGCTGTATAAAGAAGTGCAGCAATTTTGCCAAACACTGCTGGCTGAACTTTAGCCTTGGATACAAACTTCCATATTACTATAGTAATGAGTGTTTTATAAGCCAGTAGCTCAGAGGATGAAAAGCTACTGCTTCCTTCCCCAGAGAAGGGATTCCAAGCTACATTGCCTACTCAGGTATGCTAATGGGGGTGCTGCTGAACTGCACTGCATTCTGCTTTTATAGCTCTTTGATGCATGATTTCATTTTTATTTTATTTTTTTTTCACAGGCACAGCGAAGTTATAAAACATTTTTCCAGCTAGAATTATCAAATTTGTTGGCATTTATTTCCATCTCTTCTTTGACTGAACTGGAGTATCAGAGCAGCAGGGCTTGCCAGGGAGCTGGCAGCCCTGTTGCTTCATTAAGGCACCAAGCCCCAGTGCTGGCCTCCCAGGGCTTTCCAGGTCTGCCTCTTCAGCTGAGAGTGCGGCAGCCTTGTCAGCTCCCAGGGTTTCCAGGCTCCAAGGAAAGAGGACCTGGAAACACTGTCTTTGCCTTGGAGCAATCAGCCCTGGAGCTTTTGACCCTGCAAGCTCTGGGCACTTAGAAATCCACCATAGTGGTTGGCAGAAAATGTTTCATGTCTTTTATTGCACAGCAAACATCAAAGTGATACTTTTTCCAATCAGCTGCAGTATTTTTACAAAAGCTTTGGACTTGCCCTACTATGTATTCCTTCTTTACCATAAATTCAATTTTAAGGACTATGTGAAATCAGTGAAATCAGCCCTTAAATGCGCATTTAAGCCCACATTTTAAATCCCCAACACGCGTGAAGTCCTTCTCGCTGGGTCTGCCTGCAGGTGACACGCAGCCAGTGCTGTGGCTGGGGTGGCGGTGTGGGACGCTCGTCCCTTGCTGCTGGCGGCTGGGTGACGAGGACGGGGGTGGCGGATCCAGCAGAAGCGCAGCAAGGTGAGCACTAGAGTGTGGAGTGAGGCCGCAGGGGCTGCTTCTAGACAACACTGGCCTTTTGAGCCAAATGTTGGCGGTTATTATTATAGGTGCCTGAGGATCAGCTGTACCAGGCAACTGCTCTTAAGTACCAACTTTACAAGCACACAGACAGTAGCAGGTTAGGAAGAGAATATGGCAGCATGGGATTTGTCATCATAACACAAATATACATATATATTTTTTCTAGTTTGATCTGCAAAAGTTTGTTCTTTGGACATAAAATAGAGACATTCTGAGCTGGTATTTGCCTGTCCTTCAACTGTCTGTCAGCTGTAATGTGATTTTAATCGGGGTGGGAATCATGCACATCACTCAGCTGAGCTCAGAGAAGCTGCCACACACAGAAAGGGCAGCGGTGCTAACTGTGCCGACCTTGCTGGGGCTATGTGGTGTAAATAAAACCTGGAAAAGCAGGAATGCTTTAGATATTACTTGGGAAGATCCCAGCAGGGACCAAATTGAAAGAGGCCCTTAAAGTGAAATAATGAGGTAACATGTTATCTGACAATTTGAGGGAAATAAGAATTGAAGCATACTGTGTTTCACATAAGTTGGGGAGAAGTTTGTGTATGCAATGAATGTGCTATATTCGATCCAGTAATGAATATACTATATTCGATTCAATTGTTCAAGTAATATGCACTTAAACAAAAGTATTTGCTGTAAGAGAGGCCAGAAGGCAGATTGTTGGCATTTGCTGATGCAGGCAGAATGAGGGCAACACTCAAGTCAAAATATGTTCTCAGAAACACACACAGTAACTGCAAGAACACAAGGAAAATGGTTTCACTCACTCAAGAGAGAGCAGCAAGCCTGTGACAAGACTGCTGACCTAGAAATATCTAATTGTTGGTGACCTTATCTGCTCAGGTTTCTACTGCACCTTGCAGATGTTTTGGCACAGCTAAGGGATCGCCTGATGTATTCAGTCCATGGCAAGATCTTACCTTTGCAAGCAGCGAGTTAAGACACGTTAATCACATTGCAGTGCTTGTGCTTACGCAAGAGCCTGGGGCTGCGGGAGCAGGAGAGGAACCCAGAGGTTTATGCATGCAGAGCTCCTGCATACATGGAAATCAATGAGGCACAGGTTTAAAAAGAGAAGTTTGCATTTGTGTTGAATTACGGCTTTGTATCTGTAAGGGGTGTTGCTGGGAAGCCTGATCAGCACCTTCACAAAGTTACACAAAAAGAACCTATCAACAAAACTCCTTCTAGCAGGACCAGTGGTAGTTCATAAAGGATTTCCTTTCAGAAATCAAATCCTGATGGAGTTCACCTGGATGTTTGCCTTCAAATACTTTATATTTTTCACATTCTCCTATATGTATACTGTGTAGAATGATATTTGCATGTAATGAACCTGGGGATCTTTATATTTTTTCCAATCAGTTGACTTCTTCATTGCTGCATGGTTACTAACTAGAAGATTTTGTTGCATCATGAATCATAAGAGTCTGCTAGATATTTTTCTTGCTTTTGGATTACATCCTGGGTTTCCTGAGTGCATTCAGTGCAGCTGTGCAAGAGGAATGTGTCTTCAGGTCGGGAAATAAAGTTGTCTTCACAAGCTGTTTGCAACAGCCTGTGTGTAAGACTAATTTGGAGAAAGCTGTGGCCTTTGCTTGTATAATAATCTCAGCAGATGTGAACACTCCAGAACTGATTTTTTTACCAGAGTGATATTCTGGGTGAGATGCAACACTTTTGCTGTTGATAAGGAGTCTCTACTTACTGCCTGCTTTCCTGCTTTGTAACTTGAATGTGTTTCCTTACTAGACCTGGCAACCTGTCCTCGAAATAGCAGCACAGTTGTGAGTTAAAATCATGACAGCAATTCTTTAAAAAAAATCACTTCAAGAAAAATGATCACGAGCATCATTTTTATGGAGCAAGAAATAGGTCCAACTGTTATTTTTGCTTGGAAGCATTTCTGGCATTATGTCCTTTACTTTTATCATTTATCAGTTACTTGAGTGTAACATCACTTATAGTACATTAATAACACAGAAATAGTGAAACTCTCCCTATAAGAACTGTTGTCAGGCCAGAACATTCCTGGAAGAGAATCCGCTTTAGCTTTCAACAGCAAGGGCTACTAGCTATAAACTTGCTAAGAAAGTGGAAATTTCCCTTTTCTTCAGCATTCCTATATGGGTGACATGGAATCTTCACACATTCAGGAAATATTTTTTGAAAATGCATTTATTCTCAGTAAATATTAAAAATATATGATTACAATTTTAAGATCAAGTTGACTATTAAGATGAGAGACATTTTTGCATGACTTTTTTATGACTTTTTTTTGGGTCATGTGTAACACAACTAAAGGTATCAGTAACAGTTGGTGGGACCTGCATTGTTATTTGCATTTGTCAGGTTTACACCACCTGTTTCATCCTTCAGCCTCACAGAAGACTTCAGTATTTTCCTCACTGGACTTCAACTGAATTCTTTGAGGCTGATTTCTAATGTAGCTCTTGGCCAGGCAATTGGGCATGGTGTAAAGAGACTCATTTCCATTTTTAGCAAGTGAGGACCCACTCACAGCCCCCAGGTTATGGCTATTGTGCTCCATTTTGTGAACACAGGACAGTCATGGGAAGGGGACTGTTGACTTTGGACACAAACGTGTCTCAAGGACACAATGTCTTCTGCAAAGCACAGAGAACACAGTGACTCTTGCCAAGAGAGAGTGGAGGTGGGGAAAGGGCCTGCTTTGGTGGGGAATTCAGACATTTAAATAAGAGTATGTGTTACATTTATAGGCAGCAAATTAGGTCAGTTGGTTTACCTGAAAATATGGTGAGGTGACTCATATGGTACAAGTATGATGAAACCTGGAAAGCTGCTGCACAGCAATGCCTGTCTGGAGTAAAGACCACCTCATATAACTCCATATATTTGGAAAAGACAGAACAAGGACAAACAAGGAAAGGAACTTTCTTGGGCTCCTAATGACATTTCTAATATTTGATACTGAATATTTGGCTGGATAGTTTAACTGATCAGTTTAACTGATCTTGTAAGAGGAAGAACTCTGTCCCTCTTGAGAAGTAGCTTCTGAAGGTGGAAGGCAAAAGCCTGGTCGCTCCGGAGAAAGACATTGGTAACTTGTGCAGATTCAAGTTTCAGCACATTCCACTAAAAACTTTTTTTTTTCTATAAGTACCTTCTGCATGATGCCCCTGGCACATATTTACAGAAGTCATTCGTTTCTGGACCTGGTACTAAATGCTCTTAAACTTATGATGAATTGCATCTGTTCATTTAACTTTACTCCCATCTTACTGATTTGTTTGGAAGATCTGAACAAAGTAAACATGTTCACCCTACACAGAAAAGAGATATAGTGCAAAATCGTAATAATTCAACAATATGAAGACTAGAGAGTTCATAATGCTAGTATCTAATGGCTGTATTTAGTCTTCATTGTGAAATCTTGACCTTCTCACTAATCAGTTATTAGGAGGAAATCCTGAGGCCCACTAAAGTCAGTGGCAAGACTCACAATCACCTTAGCAGAGCTGGGAATTCATTATTTTATTTATGTGTGACAAAAATAACTGAATAGGAGTGAAACATATAAGTATTTTTCCATGTAAGCATATTTTATTCATTGATTATTTTATGCAATGACATTTAAATATTTTCAACTTACTTGGTCCTTGGCAACATAACTAATGTAGTGAAAAAGCAAGTGGAAGAGAATTCTAGTCTTTAAGATTGTGATTTGTTTCAAAACTAAACCTGAAACTGTTTATTCATGTGCAATTAATTGTGAACTAATACACGCACGTTACTTTGGCCCTTTTTACTGTTTACAGATTGTTTGTAAACAGATTGTGAAATCTTTGAATTTCACTTCTATGCCAAACTAGTCATGAATTCCAGCAGGAAATTGTTCTTGGTCTGCGAATGATTTATAAATAATCATAGATCACATTGGTGAACATGTCACAGGATGTTCTTTCATCCAAGTGAAAGATTTAGGTTTGCCCTACTATATTGCCAACTTAATTTAGGTAATGTGCCATGTGGTACTTGTACCTTCTGCTGTACAGTGTGAACTTTTGGCTAACAGCACCGAAACCTATCAGATATCCAGGATAACGTTACTTACATCCCTAATTACTCCTAGCATTACTTACATCCCTAACTACTCTAAGGATATTTAGCAATTGAAAATTTCCAGCAGCCTGTTGACCTCTGTGGGTGCTGGATGCATCCACATCTGTAAGCAGTCCTGCTATGAGCTCGTGTTGGAGCTGCTCACCAGCTCTCTACAGAAACACTGTGGGGATTGCAGGTGATGAACTGGAAGGTTTGCAGGGAAATTGCACTTCAATCAGGTCTATTTTTTTATATGTCTCTTTTGAAAAACCTTATGGAACACTCTTTGTAAAATGGCAGGGAAATTCTTAGGAAGAAAAATTGATTAATTGCTCCACCTGTTCATCATGCTGAAATATATAACTCAACATGTGCAGAGTGTTTACAATATCAAGGCTAGCTCAGAATCAGGAAGGAAAATATAACACATATAGAAAAGTCAACCTATGACATATAAAAAGTCTGTTAAAACTACTCTTAGATAGCAGCTGTGTTTATAAATAATATATATATACATTGCTTATTTTTGGTACACGCTTTCTTTCATTAAGAAGGTTTAGGGCAACTATTAAAAAGATCTGAAGATATGGAATGAAAATATTTCCCTGTAGTTCGTTTCATTTTTTTCCTAAACATCGAAAAGTTGTTTTTATGGAAGGTTTCTGACTTCCGCAAAGACTGCTTGTCCATTTTGATTTATTCTGGTCATCTCTCTGCAAATTTGTTACTGTAAGTACATTTGTCATTGCTTACATTTGCTTCATGTAGCTGTGGCTGAACCACTGCTGAGGTTAGGGTGTTTAGATATGGCAAAATGACAAACAGCATCCCGGTCTTTCAAACACAGGAAGCCCAGGCACTAGGAACAGTGTATAACAGGCCCTCAGAAGAAACAGTCTTGTTGGAAATACAGATTTATTTGCAAACACATCAAATAAGATAGACCTTCAGCCTCCAGGGAGGGCGAGGGGTGCATTTTTTCCATAAACACCCCTGGGGGCTGCTTTCATGCTTCAGCCTCTGAGCGGGCAGCCCTCTTCCCGGCGCGATGCCGTCCATCCGTCCGCCCGTCTGGCTGGGGGTGATGGGCCCTGGCCGTGCAGACCCCGCAGGATGTCCCGGGCCTCCATCCGGTGGTGTCTCTGCTGGGCACGGATGTTGGACCCGGCGAGGGCTTCGCTGGCAAAGTTGCACATGCTACAGAGGCTTGTGCTGAAAAGTGTGTGGAGGAAATCTGCCCTTGACTCTATGTAGGCAGGTTCTTGACTAGGGTGGGTGTTTCACATGATGAAGCATATTAAAAAAAGAAAGAAAATACACATATGCCAAAACTTGGGGTGCAAATAGACTGGAACTTTGGGAATGCCCCAGCTGAGACCTAAACTGCCGTTCCAGGCTCCTCACCTCTCTTCTCCAATGCATGGGGAAGGATGTTAATATTTTCTAGGCACAGCTAAATGTTGCCACTTCCTTGTTTTGCCTTCTATTTCATGTTATTTTTTGCTGTTCTCACAGGTATTGACAGAAGTCTGTGGGGTCAGGCTAAAACCAGGAAAGTGATTCAGCAGGCCTGCTAAGCCACTCTTGCTCAACCAGGGCAGATTTCTGCATGTGTTGGGATTACCTCTGCCGGCGTCGAGCCTGCCAGCAAGCCCTAGGCTTTGACTTAAACAGAAGAAGTGTTAGGTGACTCCCGAACGTGTTTAAAAATCCCATTCCCCAGTTTCTGCACATTTCTCGGAGTACCTGTTCACCTGCCTCTTCGGGGTATTTGCTGCAATTTCCTAATGGGCTGTGGAAGCCACGGCTGCTGCTGCAGGGAGGCAATGGCTGGGGCTGAGGGGCTCCCATTGCAGATCTGAGCTCCTGCCCTGCTGCTGGCTGCAGGGAGCGTTTTGGCAGGGCAAGGGCTGAATAATAATGTTTCGGACCTGTGTGTAATATTCATCAGGCTGTGGCAGCGCGGGCTTGCAGACGCTTCGACTGCCTTCCAGGAGGCTTTCAGCGTAACATAAGCTGGTCATGAATTTCACGTGCAAGTGCAAAAGATGCAGATAAGCAACTCCCCATCTATTGCCATTGTCTAGATTCATTAGAGAGATAGATTGTTCGATGTCCAGATAATCATGGAAAAAAATAGGTAAAATGCAAGTAGCTGGGATAGAAATGAGGTATATAAAATTAGTGAGCACTTTCCTCATTTAGATAAGAAGTAAAATAGCAGGGTTGATAAAAGGGCTGCTCTTTTCACTTTTCACTAATGTTATTTATTTTTCCCTATAAAGAAATTGCTTGAAATTATGGTGTTCAGGAAAATAGGGTATTTCAAAGTTGGATGCACAGCAAAGAGAGAGAGACCTGGCGTGAGTTTCCAGCTCAGTGCTATTCGCAGAATTTATCTTCCCATTTCTACTCAACCTAAGGCCCCTGAATTGGTTGCTCAGGAGCCTGCAGGAGCTTCAAAAGAAGTGCAGAGTCAGTCGAAAGAAGACAAGATGCCTCCTTGATGTTTGGCTCTTGGACACCTGCTTTCCTTGCAACTGGTGCACGCATGGGAGAACGGGAGGGAGCAGAAGGTGCAGGACACCGATGACTAAGGGCTGCCACTGTGGTGTGGGGCAAGCTGCAGGCCCAGCAGCACTGCATTTTAAGAGCAATTTTTATTTTCCACACAAAGATTTTTTCAATGGATAAGAGGATCCTCTGAGAACAGGGTGAATACTTGTAATGAGGCTCAAAATGAGGGACACTTGAATGTTGCATATTCAAATTAAAAAGCTCTCAAAGAAATCAGTGAAAAAAAGCATACAGCTTTGCACAATCTGGTCAAAAAAAGTGACCTGATCTGGTGCTTTCAGCCATTATCTGCCACAAGATTAATGACTGATTGAACCGTCATCATCCTGCCAAGACCAGTGAAGTATCATTGTCAGGAGCAAGCTGCCATCTGTTCAGCAGAGATTACTATAAGGCAAAAAGGAATTAAAATTGGGGAATGCAGTATAAAAACACATCTCTGATATTTGATATTTTCAATCAAAAGCAGTCACATGCTTATGTTCATGAGCACATTTTTTCTTAGAGTATTTTAAAAGACAATGGAATGAATAAACTTAATGAGAATTTCAGCAAAGTCTTCTCTTTGGTCAGTATGTTGTCTATATAAACAAACCATAGACAGAACATAACTGTATTATTTCCACATTTGATTTTTAAAGCTGGATTTGTCTAAAATTTTCCATCTTTTTTTTTTTTTTTTCTGGTCATGGACCTGCTCACAACTGCTTAGAAGTCTCTCTTCACCACTCTTCTGAGTTGTTTTGTGTTTTCCACAAGAAGAGAACCAATATGGGGCAACTTTAACAAGTCCAGGCCAACTCAGTCAAGATACTTATATTTCAACTGCACAGTTTGAAGAATGCCCTTTTAAGACAGACGATTATAATGACACACCAAGCTGTGAAATGGATGTGCCATCTAAGGTGAGACTTGTTTTGATTTAAACCCTGTTTTCTTTTCACAGTGAGATAAGGGTTCAGAAAACCTACCTGAACTCGCAAGATCAAAACAATGGACACAGTGCCCTACAAATAGATATTATTTACTTCTGAGGAACTATATTCAAGAATGTCAATGTTTATAACTGACAATTACCAAGGCACTTCCAAGCCTAGGTAATGAATTGATTATTAGCAGAGCAGTCAGACAGTGCTAATCTCTTTACCAGCTACTCAAACCATGCCATAGGAACAGAGAGCTAACTAGCAGCCTGTGCACATGGCAGCACTGCTCCCAGGGCTCTTTCTTCAGGGCTGGATTATCCCTTTAGCTTGTGCTAGTGAATAAAACACCAGCACAACCTGTGCATCAGTGGGGCAGCTCAGCGCTTTTTGCATCAGATTGGCTCAGTTTTCTCCTCTTGCTGGGCTGGTCTGCCCGCAGTCTGATGCAGTGCAGGGATGACTTGAGTTCTTTTCTGGTTAACGCTGCCTGGAGCAGGCAGACAGAGTCGTTTTCTGCTTGTGGGGCTTCTCCTGAAATCAGCCTAGCAGCAACATGCTGGGGAGGGAGGAGAAGGAGCGCGGGAACATGCACGATGTGTTCATTGTGCCCCAGAGCTCTGAGGAAAATACCTCCTTCTAATTCTTCTTTATCTATGGCACGCAAAGAAATGTGTTGCTTGTGTTTAATTCCCACTTGTACATCTTGTCCCATTACTGTGAGACCATTTTCAACTCCGTAAGATACAGGCTTGGAGTAACATATGGGTCACAGCCAGGGACAGGAGTGTCACCAAAGCTGTTCTGAGACAACCTAACAACGCTTTGACAGCATTTAGCACAGCTCAATCTGCTTCAATTACTTCCCTATGTTCTGAATCCACTATTTCTTTATCCATAGCAGAGCTCAAACTATTATTTCAATTATTCCACTCAATTTCAAATCTGTTATTTTTTTCTTTATCCTTTAGTTCCTTTTATTTTGCTTGGAGATTTGCACTGGCCAATGGAGAGACCTCAGAGAGATGATGGGCCAAGTACAAAATAGTGACAGGATCATCACTAAAATATTGTTATGAACTATTTACCTGACCAAGGGTTCGACAAGGCTTATTTTTGTCTGGTGACGCACCTATTCCTCTGGCATGGTGCACTGGAGTGCCACTAAAGGGTTCCTTCAAAGTGGCATAACTTACAGTGAATTGGCCCAAAACGATGTTAACAGAAAAAAATACACCTGGCACAATCTGTCCATATGCCTTGGAGTTAGCTGAATTTGTGAAATGGAAAATATACATGCTTTTAGGTCCCCAGAGCAGTTTCAATGAGCATAATTCTGTTTTAGGGCTCTTGCAATTGAATCAGAACAGCACTGGGTTACAGATAACAATGCAGCCTTGGGAGTCAAGGCCTTCAGCAGAATCAAATGCAAGTACATTTAATTAAAAGTAATAACTGCCGCAAACTTACTTAGAGGAATATATAATATTCAACAATACAATATCTTCTGAGTGTTGCCTGTGCATTTATTGTTATCATTTTAACAGAGGGATCATTTAGGATTTTAAACTTTTTTTTCAAAACTGTATAAACTCTTGTGCATAAAAAGTATTATAAATCTTCCCATCTAGAACCAGAAAAACAAACAAACAAAAAAAAAAACAAAAAAAGAAAAAAAGCATAAGAACATAAGACATGTTTTGCTTTGGATTCAGATGATATCTGAGGAAAAATGTCTTGTGAAGTCTGTGTGGAAAATAATGTATATGATGTCATCTATAAAACAGGTTTTTGCTGGTACTCATGGTCATAGGCATTTCTTTTCCATTTTATGTTTGTTTTCTTCAAATAGCAATACTACAAGCATGTAAAACTTAAAATTTCACATATATTCATTTCTCATATTCCCCAGAGTTAAATGGTTTTGATTTTAGCAAACCTAGAATATTGAAGGCAGAAAGCCACTTGCTTATTTTTTGGAAAGCCTGTGTCAGAAATGTGAGAGGAAGACTGCATGGCAACACGAGGACTTTTGTTAGAATTCATCACTTTCACATTACCAGTGCAAAGTGTAAAAACCACTTGTGACAAACCATGCATGTCAGTCCAGGTCTGCCACTGTCACATCCAGGAGATGCTCTCACCTGTAACAAGTGAGAACCTTCCTCTGCTGCACATCAGTGAAGACAGAGCTCTTGATAGCTGCTATATCTCCCGTTTGCCATCTGCTACCCAGGGGCTGCCTCTGCCTACCTCCCTTGTCTGCACATGAGGTGGTATCGCTGATTTGGGACCTTGCTGGGCACACAAAGCATCCTCCCTTTACTTCTTTTCATTGCCAAAAACTGTTTATCTCTTTATGATGAAAGATTAGACAGGCATATATTGTTGCAGTGACCTTTTGCCCCATGATATTACTGAATAATGTTGGAGCAGAGCTGGATTTAGGGATTAAACAAATGGCAAACCCCAGTGACCTTACTTACTCTAATGCCTCCTTTAATCCTGTCAGAGCTATGCAAATGAAATGTACTTCTTGCATTGAGAATAATGATTGCTTGGTCGCTTTTAAGCCACAACCGGGACACATAATGTTAAAAATGTAACAAAAAGACATTTGAGGCACCTACTGTGCAGATGCCCATCGGAGGCACAGAGCTCTGTGCTGGGGTGACTAATGTGCTCAGCCACAGCAAAGGAGTGAAGAGGGTACCGGAGCACCGCATCTCTCCTTCCCATTGCATTCCTGGGGTAGATTCTCCTGGAGGGGCCACTGGAGCAGGAAGTTTGTTCTCTCACTCCTTTGACCTACTCCCATACAAACATGCAGGATTAACTTCATGCCAATAATGTGAAGGGTATATTTATATATATATATTTATGTGTGTGTATGTATGCATGCATGTAAAGCAAAGGCTATGAAGAGTCAAGGGTATTTGTAGCTACCAAGGAAGACTGAGCACAAGCATTAGCTATGCTGTTCCTCTGTGTGTTGGACTTTGAAGCTTAACTATGTCTTTTTTTTTTTTTTAACCCCCACCCCCAAATACATATTCATTCAAAAAATATATACAATTGTCTTGAGGTATTGGGTTTTTGCAAATGTTTTTGTGGATGCCCAGAAGTTTACCTGACCCTGTCCTTATATCTGCTTTTCTTTATCACCATCACAAGAGTCATTAGCTGGTGCTCAACCACACAAGGAGCTGGTGCTAATCCAGCTCTGCATGTAAGCACCTGCTTAATTTCCAGTAGGTACCAAATCCTGCTGACTCCATGATCAGTGCTCCTGAGGGACAGATTCCCTCATGCTAGCACAAAGAACAAACTGCCCTTCCTTGTTCCCTGACATGCTCTGTGGGCTTCCAGGTTTTCCTTCCTTCTCCTGTCCTAAGCTCTGGGTAATGAGAGCTGGGGGCAGCAGCGTGCTGGCTGTTGGCTGGGCATCTGCAAGGAACCCAGCCTGGCCGTAGACACATTTTTCCACGGGTATATCCCTGTTGTCTTATAACAAGACTTGGTCTGGGCACAGACATGGGCACATACATCCCTGGGGACTGCACTCCAATGGGGAGCTGGCTTCCATGTCTCCCTGCTCCTTGGGCTGGAGGTGGCACACACCGTGCTCCCGTGTCACAGCAGGCTTTCTCCAACCCATATGGCAGAGTGTTCGTGCCCAGCAAGCAGGATCTGTGCTTCCTTATTTTTTAAACTAAAATTCCATGGGCAAATCTCATGGGCAACCAAGGAAAGGCAAGGCTGTAGCAGACACAAAATTATGACATCCCAGGCTGTTTTGCAGATGCCACTGCCAGCGAGCGATGCTGGCTCTTGATGTCCACCTGTCCTAGGCAGGTAGATGCTGCAGAAGGGGAGCTTGCAGGAATCTGGCACCATCTACTCCTGGGCCCTGCCAGGTCTGGTGATGGGCTCTGCACGGCTCCCGTGAGCACAGACTGCAGGCAGCCTGACCGCCGGCATGCCAGCAAGCAGCAGGACACAAGCACGGAGGTGGCCAATCGTTCCAGACCCCTCACTGCAGCTTTACCAAGATGGAGAGAAGGGGCAGGAGAAGAGTACAGGGCTGGGCAGTCCTCCAGTCGTGCTGCTATTGTGGAGGTGGGACATTTGCAGAGTAAAAGTCTGGTTCCTATGCGTAAGGAAAAGGAAATTGGAGCAGACAAATAGTCGTAATATTACTCTCAGCATCCGCAAAATAATTACTGCAATGCAGGAAGACGCCTGTGAAACAGTAAAAATACCTCACCTGGAGGCAAAGTTCTTCTGTTTTAGAGGTACTATTTGTGCTTTCTGCATGCATCACAAAATACACAATTGTGTAGAGTTTAACAAATCGGATAACACAAGCAATTTATTCCATTTTTACCTGTTTTTCATGGCTGTGATTTTCCTGAATGCATTTCCTATTCAGAAGTAGCTGTAGAAGTAATCAGGTTCTATAAAAATCTTTGACTTGTTGACTGTGAATTGCTTGTTCCAAGTATTTGACATTTGAAGTATATTAGCAATGCTTAACTAGGTGCAAAATAATACATAGAAATGTTTCTGCTGTCTTGCTGTATATGGTTAATTCCTAAAATAAGATTTTGACTGCAAACAGGCATAATTATGAGCTTTTAATTAACTTTACTGAAAATTCTGTCAGAATTATTTCAAATTCACTTCGCTTTAATAATGTACTGCTAATATTTACTAGAGCATTTCTAGGAAGCAAATTCAACAAATATAGATGGAACTAATTTTGTTTTACTGAGACTGAAATTTGCAGAACTTTTCAAGTATTCCTTCAGTTCTATGATGATGTTTAGTTTTGAGAAGGACTACAAAGGAACTGCAGGAAAAGACTGACAACCGAACCTGACACCTATTCTGAAAAAAGAAACTGAGTGCTTCTAATAAACAAATAAAATAAAATAAAATATGAATATTGACTACATTTGGGCAAATGATGTGGAATAACCAAAGAGCACCACATGCAGAACTTTGCTACACATCCCAGCAGTCTTAGAACAACTGAATAAGTGCTGAATTCTTCTGAAATAATAGATTGTTTTTTCAGTGATGCTATTTTGTACTAATTCAATGGAAGCCCAAGAAAAAGTGATGTCTGGGACTTGATTTTGATTATATTAATCAAGAATGGTCAACATCATAGCTCCGAAGAAATGGTTAGCAATCCATGACTTGTGTCACTGACTTGGAAAATATATTAGGAATGATATTTTACTTCCCAAAGTTACACCTCATCTTCAAGAAAAGTTGGTACCATTGAGAAACCTGAGCTCAGGAAAATAAAATTTAGATGAATGTCTGTAGTTGCAGACAGCTGGAAGTCGCCACTGTCCTTTCTTACTCACTTCCCACCTGACACACCAGGTAGAGGCACAATATCATGGCAAAACTCAAATAAGAGAAATGATACTAATCAGTGGTGTCTGAAGCAGGCTGCTTCTGGTGGAGCATGATAGATAGCATGGAGGGAGGGGTTACTTGGAGAATAAGTCTAGTCAGCCCTACCTGGCTGCTTGGATCAGACAAGAAAATGAGAGGGCTCAGACACATGCTCGTAGCAAGGATATCCTTGCAATGCTGCAAGCTGTCTTGTCTGGGCCAGAAAGAAGCCTTGTCATGTGTGGCAGGATGATGAGCGGTGCAGGAGTCAGGTGTGTAGCGCTGTGCTTGAGATGTAACCAGTCACACTTGAAATGACAGATGGCTCGATGTTAGCCAGGGTGGCAGCATCTGGCCCATGGGTGCCTGAGTATGATAAAATGGTGAAGATATGAACCCTGACCTTCCAAAGTTCATTAAAATGGTTCAGTAATTTCATCAGCTAATTCCTGTAAGAATCTACTCATAACATATATATAGTATATATATAATATATATTTTTAAAATCTATAAATTTAAATTTTCATATAGATTTAGACTTGTGAATATGCAAATATTCAAGCTGGAACAGGGGATACTTTTTTCTGTAACTAACTCACTAGTGTCAGCAGTTTCAAACACCTTTGAAAAATCTAGCCTCTGGGAGCTTAGCTGATTTTTTAACTGATTTTTGACTTTGTCATTCCTGCGTCTAAGGGACTTGAGAACCTACATATTAGTATCCAGCTAACTTAGTTGCCACAACTCTGGTGTTTTAGCTTGAAAAGGCCATGAATGAATCTGACTTCCTCTTCCTGTTACCCAGGACTCCTGGGGCATGACTCCTTATCTAGAGAGAAGTAGTTACTATTCTCAGCAAGGGTACCTTGCCACTGTGGTTTGTACCCAGGTCAGAATGGAGAATTTCATTCAAATAAAGAGTCTAGTCAATATTTAAAACTCTTCGTACTACATGCTGACTTTCCCAGTGTCCCGATCTGGTGTCGGGAGAGGTTTCAATACGATCCCATGAGCGAGATTAAGACACAAACGAGGTCAAATGCCATACAACCTTGTTAGCTTTATTCTCGTAAGTGCAAATAGAACA
>JAWLRI010000280.1:363524-381845 GCA_034781795.1 Crypturellus tataupa
AAAATACACCCAGTACAATCTGTCCATTTGCCTTGGAGCTAGCTGAATTTGTGAAATGGAAAATATACATGTTTTTGGGTCTCCAGAGCGGTTTCAGTGAGCATAATTCTGGTTTAGGGCTCTTTCAATTAAATCAGAGCAGCTTTGGGTTACAGATAACAATACAGCCTTGGGAGTTAAGGCCTTCAGCAGAATCAAATGCTTGTACATTTAATTAAAAGTAATAACTGCTGCAAGCTTACTTAGAGGAACACATAATATTCAACAGTACAATATCTTCTGAGTTTTGCCTGTGCATTTATTGTTATCGTTTTAACAGAGGGATCATTTAGAATTTTAAGCTTTTTCTTTTTCAAAACTGTATAAACTCTTGTGCATAAAAAGTATTATAAATCTTCCCATCCGGAACAAGAAAAAAGAAAAGAAAAAAGAAAAAAAGTATAAGAACATGAGATGTTTCACTTTGGATTCAGATGATATCTGAGGAAAAGTGTCTTGTGAAGCCTATGTGGAAAATAATGTATATGTCATCTGTAAAACAGGTTTTTGCTGGCACTTATGGTCATAGGTATTTCTTTTCCATTTTATTTCTGTTTTCTTCAAATAGCAATACTACAAGCATGTAAAACTTAAAATTTCACATATATTTCATTTCTCAGTGGTTTTGATGTTAGCAAACCTAGAATGTTGAAGGCAGGAGACCGATGGCTGGTTTTTGGAAAGCCTGTGTCAGCACGGTGAGAGAAAGACTGCACAGCGTCACGAGGACTTTTGTTAGACTTCATCACATTTACACGAGCAGTGCAAAGTGTGAAAACCGCTTGTGAGAAGCCATGCGTGTCAGTCCGGGTCTGTCACTGTCACATGCAGGAGATGCTCTCACCTGTAACACGTGAAGACCTTCGTGTGCTGTACATCAGTGGGGACAGAGATCTTGATGGCTGTTGTGTGCCATCTGCTACCCAGAGGCTGCCTCTGCCCACCTCCCTGGTCTGCATGTGAGGTGGTGCTACCGATTTGGGCCTTGCTGGCACCTAAGGCATCCTCCCTTCACTCCTTTTCACTGCAAAAAATGTTTATCTCTCTATGATGAAAGGTTAGACAGGCATATATTGTTGCAGTGACCTTTTGCCCCGTGATATTACTGAATAATGTTGGAGCAGAGCTGGATTTAGGGATTAAGCAAATGGCAAACCCCAGTGACCTTAATTACTCTAATGCTTCCTTTAATCCTGTCAAGGCTATGCAAATGAAATGCACTTCTTGCATTGAGAATAACGATCGCTTGGTCATTTTAAGCCTCAACGAGGACGCATAATGTTAAAAATGTAACAAAAAGACATTTGAGACACCTGCTGTGCAGATGCCCACAGGAGGCACAAAGCTCTGCGCTGGGGTGAATCGCGTGCTCAGCAGCAGCAAGGGAGTGAGGAGGGCATGGAGCGCTGCATCCCACCTTCTCATTGCATTGCTGGGGCAGATTCTCCTGGAGGGGCCACTGGAGCAGGAAGCTTGTTCTCTGACTCCTCTCACCTACTCCCACACAAATATTCAGGATTAACTTCATGCCAATAATGTGAAGGGTATATTTTTATATATATATATTTAAGTGCATGTGTGTGCATGCATATACGCATGTAAAGCAAAGGCTATGAAGAGTCAAAGGTGTTTGTAGCTACTAGGGAGACTGAGCACATGCATTAGCTATGCTGTTCCCCTGTGTGTTGGACTTTGAAGTTTAACTATGTTTTTTTATTAACTCCCACCCCCAAATACACATTCATTCAAATAATATATACAATTGTCTTGAGGTAGTGGGTTTTTGCAAAGGCTTTTGTGGATGCCCAGAAGTTTAGTTGACCCTTATATCTGCTTTTCTTTAGTACCATCACAAGAGTCATTAGCTGGTGCTCAGCCACACAAGGAGCTGGTGCTAATGCAGGCCTGCATATAAGCACCTGCTTAATTTCCAGCAGGTACCAAATCCTGATGACTCCATGATCAGTGCTCCTGAGGGACGGATTCCCTCATAAAGGGAACATTGCCTGATGTGCTCTGGGGGCTTCCAGGTTTTCCTTCCTTCTCCTGCCCTGAGCTCTGGGTAACGAGAGCTGCGGGCAGCCGCATGCCGGCTGTAGCCACATTTTTCCATGGGTTTATCCCTGCTGTCTTGTAACAAGGCTTGGTCTGGGCACACCTCCCTGAGGACCACTCTCCTGCAGGGAGCAGGTTGCCATGCCTCCCTGATCCTGGGGCTGGAGGTGGCACACACCGCGCCTTTCTCCAACACACCTGACAAAGTGTTTGTGTCCAGCAAGCAGGATCTGTACTTCCTTATTTTTTAAACTAAAATTCCATGGGCAAACCTCATGGGCAACAGAGGAAAGACAAGGCTGCACAGAATGATCACATCCCAGGCTGTTTGGTGGATGCCACTGCCAACAAGCGATGCCGGCTCTTGATGTCCGCCTGCCCTGGGCAGGCCGAGATGCCGCAGAAGGGGAGGTTGCAGGAACCCAGCACCATCTGCTCCTGGCCCCTGCCAGGCCCGGTGACAGGCTCTGGACGGCTCCTGTGAGCACTGACTGCAGGCAGGTTGGCCGCCCGCAGCAGGAGGACACGCATGGAGGTGGCCAGTCCTGCCAGCCCCTTGCTGCAGCTTTGCCAGGATGCAGAGAAGGGGCAGGAGAAGAGCACGGGCCTGGGCAGTCCTCCAGCCCTGCTGCTGTTGTAGAGTGGGACATTTGCAGAGTAAGTCTGGTTCCTATGCCTAAGGAAAAGGAAATTGCAGCAGACAAATAGTAGTAATATTGCATCCCGAAAATGTTTCCTGCAATGCAGGAAGATGCCTGTGAAACAGTAAATAGCTCACGTAGAGGCCAAGTTCTTCTGTTTTAGAGGTACCATTTGTGCTTTCTGCATGCATCGCAAAATACACAATTATGTAGAGTTTAACAAATCAGGTGACACCAGCAATTTATTCTATTTTTACCTATTTTCATGGCTGTGATTTTCCTGAATGCATTTCCTATTCAGAATGAGCTGTAGAAGAAATCAGATTCTATAAAAATCTTTGACTTGTTGACTGTGAATTGCTTGTTCCAAGTATTTGACATTTGAAGTGTATTAGTAATGCTTAACTAGGCGCAAAATAATACATAGAAATGTTTCAGCCATCTTGATGTATATGGTTAATTTCTAAAATAAGAATTTGACTGCAAACAGGCACAATTATGAGCTTTTAATTAACTTTATTGAAAGTTCTGTCAGAATTATTTCAAATTCACTTTGCTTTCATAATGTACTGTTAGTATTTACTAGAACATTTCTAGGAAGCAATTTCAACAAATATAGATGAAGCCAATTTTGTTTTATTGAGGCTGAAATTTGCAGAAATTTTTGAGTATTCCTTCAGTTCTGTGATGATGTTTAGCTTTGAGAAGGACAGCAAAGGAAATGCAGGAGAAGACTGAGTGATGACTGAGCCTAACACTTATTCTGAAGAAACTGAGTGCTTCTAATAAACAAATAAAATAAAATATTAATATTGACTACATTTCAGAAATTATGTGGAATAGCCAAAGAGCAGCACATGCAGAACTTTGCTACACATCCTAGCAGACATAGAACAGCTGAATAAGAGCTGAATTCTTCTGAAATAGATGGCTTTTTCAGTGATGCTATTTTGTACTAATTCAATGGAAGCCCAGGAAAAAGTGAATCTAGGACCTAAGCTGATATTTTGATCATATTAATCAAGAATAGTGAACACAGCTCTGAAGAAATGGTTAGTAACCCATGTCTTGTGTCACTGACTTGGAAAATATATTAGGAATGATATTTTACTTCCCAAAGTTATACCTTATCTTCAAGAAAAGTTGGCACCATTGAGAAATCTGAGCTCAGGAAAATAAAATTCAGATGAATGCCTGGCATTTGCTAAAAGCTGAGGAACAGCTGGAAGCCACCACCATTCCTTCTTACTGACTTCCCACCTGACACACCAGGAAGAGGCACAATGTCATGGCAAAACTCAGAATAAGAGAAATGATACTAATCAGTGGTGTCAGTGGTGTCTGACGTAGTCTGCTTCTGGTGGAGCACGATAGATAGCATGGAGAGGTTATTTGGAGAATAAGTCTAGTCAGACATCCCTGGCTGCTTGAATCAGGCAAGAAAATGAGAGGGCTCAGACATGCGTGCGGCAAGGATATCCTTGCAATGCTGCAAGCT
The DNA here is from genome assembly GCA_034781795.1 of Crypturellus tataupa. Classification (NCBI taxonomy): domain Eukaryota; kingdom Metazoa; phylum Chordata; class Aves; order Tinamiformes; family Tinamidae; genus Crypturellus; species Crypturellus tataupa. Next base: position 367,758 of record JAWLRI010000280.1, read on the forward strand.
GTCATGTCTGGACCAGAAAGAAGCCTTGTCATGTGTGGCGTGATGCAGAGCAGAGCAGCGGTCAGGCATGTAGCGCTGTGCTTGAGATGTAACCAGTCAGTCAGTACGTGCACAAGGGTGGATGAGCACAGCTCTGGGTATTCGCAGTCCATGCTGATGCTGTGGCTTGCAGTAGGAAGGAAAATTTCCTACGCAGCTACGAATGCAATGTCCTGTTCTGTCTGTCATATTGTTGACAGATTCAGTGGTAGTTCCCATCGGAAAAGGTCTTCCTCTGCCCACTGCACTGTGCAATGGTAACTGCCTTGTAATGCCTTCATGCTCTGAGCTGGCTGTACTGAAGCGGAGTGCAGAGAAAAATACTCCGACACTCTACAGTGTGGCTGATGGGTGATGCTGGCATGCAAGTTACCACTTTGCAACAGACTAAGTGGTGAATGGAGTGGCGGGGAGGATCTCCAGAATACAGGAATTCCAACATGACATTGACAATCACAGCATCAGGAGAGAGTTCCAGATGAGGCAGAAGAAACAGAGACGAGTTCAGCTGATTCAGGCCCTGTCACAGAAAATGCTTCATATTTATACCTTCAATAGCTCAGGTCAAAGGATACATTCACTTTTACGCGCACTAAGTCAGCAAGCTGTAATTGCCTCAGACAAGGACTCTTGTTGCTTTCAGGAACAGGGTAGGAATGTGTGAATAGGGCAATTGGTGCTGAAGCAGGCTGCCCATGGAGACATTCAAAGGTCTCTTACTAGAGAGATTCAGTGGAAATTAATGAAGAAATTCATATGAACTGTGCAACAGGCAGACCTGTGAAAAGCCCGGGGTGAGGTTGTACGTCCAGAACAGCCTCACTTGGCTGTGGTCACTGCAAATGTAAGTAACTTTGTGCCGTTTAGCTTTGCAGAACAAGCTCATGCTGCAGGCTATAGCCTGGACAAGCCCTTCTGGAAAACAAAGGAGAGGGGGTTTTGGCAGGGAGCTCCAGCAGATGCCTAGCCACCCGCATGTGGAGGGAGAGGTGCTGTGGAGCGTGTGGTAACTCCTTATCCACTCTAAGTGCAAGCACTTGGTTCCTCCTGAGGGGCAGGCCTTGATGCCAAGCACTGCTCACTTTGGTTGTGGCCTTAAGTTGCTCCTCTCTCCTGGTGTCAGAGCAGCACAGGGCAGACCGGAGCAGATGCCAGTGGGAATGTCTCTCCCGCTTTCCTTCCTCTCTGTGCATTCTCACCGCTTCCCTTTCTTCCATTCCCAGGCACAGTGGTAGCAGTGGGAGTGTCGCTCTTTCAGACTCCTGTTCTTTCATAAGCATCTGTTCTTCCTTTTGCTGGGAAAGCTGGGGAAAGGAGAGTGTTGCCACAGGGAGGCCGATAAAACCGTGAGCATGCATGCAGGAGGAAGCATCCATCACATCCCAGTGGGCCAGCAGTCACTCAATGAAGAAACTCCACAGGCACAAATGTGTACTGCCTCAGGGTCTCTTTATGCCAGCTGAGGAGAGGTAGAAGACAGAACTAACAATTCACTGACTGTCACTGCAGGTTTTCTTTGAGTCATAGGTCAGAGATACGCAGAGCCCATGTGGGCAGCTCCGAGCATTGGGAGGCAGTGAAGATACACAAGAAGTTGGGACTGAACCTCACCAGAAGAAGGGCCACCTCGCAGGAGGTGAGTAATCCTGTGAGGAGAGCCCCAGGTAGACAAGAGCTGAGATGGGGAGCGCCTGCTGGGCTGCGCTGCAGCGTCACGTGTTGGGGCTGCTTCTACCCTGGCAAGCAGCTGCCCGCTCACGGGCAGGTCTGTGTGCCATGTGTGCAACCCATAGGAAAGGAAGCCTGGGCGAAGCTGAGGCGCAAAGCCACCGGCTGGAAACAGCCATGCCCAGCCCTTGTTAGCAACTGGAGGAGCTTTCAGACCTTAATTACTCCTTGGCCCAGGTCAAGCTCTTCCACATGACTATGCTCAGACTGGTATCTTGAGGCCAATCTGCTTTAGCAGTCTCCAGGCTTTGGCAGGTTTTAGCTCAGCTCACCAGCTCTGGTCCCCAGACATGATTTCTGCTGAGCAGCCTTTTGGCTGGGCCCCTCCTGAGCTTCCCTGGCCTCCATGGAGCAGCAGCCCCACACAGCTGGCCCCACGCTGCCCTCCCAGCCACTGCCCTGGGGCAACGCAGGTGGCTGAAGCAGCGGTGCACAGACTATGCAAAGCAGCAGTCTGAACTGCTTGTACTTAGCCTACAGACAGCGCCTGAAACACCAAAAAAGCCAACACTGCTACCACACAACCCCATTCCTCTGATTCCTTTTCACCCCAGAAGGCAATAGCTGTGCAGGAAGGCCAGGAAACCACTGTGTTCTTTCACTTTCTCCTTCCTGCCTGGTCTTGCCTTGTCACTGCTCATTTTGTCTCTTCTTGACTTCCAGCTTCCTCTGCCAGGTCAACCTGAAAATCTGCCCATCAGATAACTGAGGGCTCCCTCAGCCTGCTTTTTGCTCGCTAGTCATCAGGAGGCCGTACACATCTTCAAGAATTTTTAGCACGGAAAACAATTGTGCCTTTTTCAGCAGTCACTGTGTGAACCCCTTAGTGAAAAAAAAACTGCTAATTTCCCTGCCTCCCCTTTCACTTTTAGTAAGACCACACTCGAAGTGACAGATGACTTGATGTTAGCCCGGGTGGCAGCATCTGGCCCATGGGTACTTGCGTATGATGAAATGGTGAAGACAAATGAACCCTGAGTTTCCAAAGTTCATGAAAATGGTTCAGTAACTTCATCAGCTAATTGCTAAAATATATTCATATCTATGAATATATTTTTAAATATATGATTTTAAATTTGGACTTTAAGCTTTAAAGTCTAAATTTAAACTTTAGACTCATATAGATTTAGACTTGTGAATATGTAAATCTTCAAGCTGGACCTGGTACTTTTTTCTGTAACTCATTAGCATCAGCAGTTTCAAATACCTTTGAAAAGTCTAGTCTCTAGGAGCCTAACTGATTTTTTAACTGATTTTTGACTTTGTCATTTCTGCCTCTAAGGCACTTGAGAACCTACATGTAGTATCCAGCTTAGTTGCCACAACCACTCTGGTGTTCTACCTTGAAAAGATCACAAATGAATCTGACTTCCCCTTCCTGTTACCCAGGGCTGCTGGGACATGGCTCCTTATCCAGAGAAAAGTAGTCACTGTTCTCTGCAAGGGTACTTCCTTCCCACTGTGGTTTGTACTCAGGTCAGGATGGAGGGTTTCGTTCAAATAAAGAGTCTAGTCTATAATTAAAACTCTTCGTATTGCATGCTGACTTTCCCAGAAAGAACGATTTAAGAAAAATTTAAGTTAAAAAGTGAATTTTGGGAATCATCTTGTCCAGCCTCTTGCTCCAAGAAACACTAGCTTCAAATATCGTATCAGCAGACATAAGTAATACCTTCCATTTATATGACAGCTTTTCATTTCTTAGGAGCATATGCATGAAAAAATACATCCACTATCAGAAATCCTTTAGGTATTTTGGGGTGGAATGTGACGACTCCTCAGCAGCATGTAGCAAAACTTCAAGGAAGTTTTAACAGGTGCTTAAAAAAAAATCTCATATCGCCTCTTACTGAACCATTCATCTTTCTTCCAGTGAGTGTTTCCTCATTGCTCATTATACCTAACTTACATGACAGGATCATCTTTGTATCTGAACAATAGGAGGTGGCTGGCATTTTGAAAGAGGACAGTTCTAAGGAACTGTCAAGAAGAAACTGCTTGTTTGCTCCAGCTCCCAAACCTCCTTTCTTTTATGGAACGGATGAAAAATGGAAGGGAAAAAGTCTTCTTTATGAATTCTTCAAAAGTAACCCAATAGACATGCTTTTAGTCTCAGCTATGGAAGAACTTCAGAGGCCTTGCTCTACTCTCTAACAGGGTCATAAAAAGCAGTCAAACAGAATGCTAATTATATTTCTGAATCTATTTTTTTTCACTGCAAAGCATTATCTAATTAGAGGGGTTGCTTGAGAATTCACATTTGACATACAGTCTGTCATTTCAGGGAGGATGTTCATTAGCTTTGGTTTTCAGCAAAAACAGAAAATGCTCTTCTTTGATGCGCAAAACTCAGCTCAGCATCGACAAGGGGATAGTGGTTGCGGCTGCCCAAGCACTAGTCTGCTGCAAGGGGAAGGTACATGGGCTGCCTGGATTCAGCTGAGCCACAGTTTGAGCAAGACAGGGAGGTGACTGTTGCAAGAAACAAACAAACTAACAACAACAAAAAAACAGAGTAGCTTGAAAACCTCAGTGTGCAAAGGGAGAAAAGTGACTCCCTACTGCTGCATTGAAAATTATATTCTATAGCCATGGATTAGGAAGGCTTATTTGAATACTTACTGCATAGAAAAGAAAAGAGTATCTAATTCTTGAGTAATTCTTTACTAAAGACAAAATCTGGACAATTGTAGGAGTGCTGCAATAGCCAATGTTGAGTTTGGATGTAGTCATGTCTTTTCTTCCGAAGTGAAATGCCAGACAATTTCTTTTGAGTCACCAGGCAACCAACCAAAATGGACAAATGAGTGTCTTCTAGATGTCATTATTGATAGCACATGATTGGCACGTTAGCAAGCAAACTTTTCCCCATTCCCGAGCCATGTTGTGCATTAGGTGGGCTCAGGGCTTCTGAACATTGCCTGTGAACGTGCTGAAATTCCTCCGATGGAATGCCGAGATTGTGAAAATATGAGAGACTAGTCTTGTCTTGCTAGCTGGCACAGCGGCCACAGCAAAGATATGAGTAACTTTGCCTTCCAAGTACAAAATGATTGCTGGCAGTACACTGTGAACATGTCAACTTAGGGGAACATATTAAGAAAAGGCCCATCAGTGGTTTTCTTTCTTTAAATGGTAGCCACTGAAAAGTTATGCAAACACTTCAGCTGTGGAATATATAATCTGACATTTGGCAGGGCTCCTTTGTTGATCCAAGGAGTGAAGTATGCAGTGGATGGCTAGCAGTTGTTTCAGCGCTTATTCAAAATGATATATTAGATGTGTTTTTTTCCCTCCCCCCCTCCCTGCCTTCTCTCTAACTAGGTCACTCCCAGTAAATAAACCTGATTCCTTAGTTTTCTAACAATGAAATGTTCTTTTAGCAGCCATCGGCTAGTACAGAGGGAGCTGCAAAAGGGAATCAGAGAGAGAGTGAGAGAGTATGAGCCTGTGGCTATACATGAAAATGAGCCCAAACCAGAACCATTTATCTGAAACATTCACCCAAGCAAACGTGGTTGGTTTTAGCACAATTATTCCCTGATCCAAGCTGCCCAAGTTAAAACCTGGCTAAAGAGGTGTTGCTAAATTAAAACCATTTTCTGCACACTTCTAATCAAAAGAATGTGGCTGAAATCAGAGCATGTTTGTGAAATCTGCCCCTGTAGTCTCAAGATTTGGGCACCCCGACCCAAACTCCTTCAGGCGTTGATTTTGCATCCCAACCTCTCTCCTCACCATCTTCTCCTATGATGTATTTCTCTCTACTGCCTCCATTCTCTCCTGCTCAGCTCAACTTCAGTAAAAACAGAGGGAGAGAAAATCCCAAGTTGTGTCTCCAGAACTTTTTCAGGTTTTGTTCAATGCCTAAGAAGGTCTATGATAAATAAACATATTTTCCACAGAAGACCATGTAGACCTGATATAACACACTCTGTCCAACTGCAAGTACACAAAGCCACGTGCTGACTCTATGTATTCATTTTAATACCCTTTGAGAGAAAAAGAAAAGACCTGATTAAAATATTAGTTTATTTTTATCATGTTTTCTTTCTACCTGTTTGGCTATTCCATGTGAATATTCACCCACTACTTCATCTGGAGGAGTTTAGCTCTTTCTAAATAAAATGAATTATGAATATGGGCAAAGCTCATGTGGTATCAAATGTATCACATGCTTCCCTAAATTTAAAAAGAAGAATGCTCTTAAAAATGGATATTGAAATACTCAGTAATCAGGAGAAATGTGAATTAGTCAGGGATCACTTTTACAGATATGAACTGTTTTGAGAAGATAGGTCTTCAGTTGATTTAGAAAATAAGAAGAAAGTTGAAAAGAATAACTGCTTAGCCTGAGGAAAAAAAATCAATAACTCATGAAATGTGCGAAGACAACACAACAAAATGTTTCAATGCCACTGGAATACATCACCATGAAGTGGAAACCACAAATTATTGCCATTTTCTGATCTGAGCTGCATACTTCCGTTTCCTATGATTTTCTGCTAGTTGAATTCTTGCTTACCCACACACCCACTATTCAGAGCATATGAAACTTTTAAGATTTAATAACTGCAAGGTGGTGATGTAGGTTCTTGTAGGTTCAGTCTGTTTCAGGGTTAGTAGTAGCAATAATTCCTGCCGATTAACCACTATTATCATTCTGTGTCCAAGAGTTGGCTGAATCATCTGTGAATCTTTACCCAATTCTCACCCAAGCACAAGGAACCCAAAGTAAAACCCAAATTAACATCTTCCTACTGAGATTAGCTCACTTGGTGAACAACACAAATGGTTCTCCTCTAAGTTTGGCCTTGATGGTCTTAAAATGCCTATTGACTTTATTCTTGTCCCAAAAGTCCACGGCAGCTCCTTTATGTCCTGGTTGATAGTGGCACCTGTGTTATAGTCAGCACTGGAGTCTTCCTTTCTCTTACCCAGGTTTGCATGTGCTCTGGTGTATCATGACAGTGTCATTTTGTGATTCCTTCCCACAGTCTTTGAGATTATGGGGCTGATGTGTGAAATGGAAACCTTTGGTCTCACATTACACACCAATATGACTCCCTCTTAAAATTTTCTTATCCTAGAAATGGACTCACACCCACGTGAGCCCACGTGTGAGTCCATTTCTGTCTGTGTGCATACACAGACAGAAACTTCACATCCTGCCACTGGGCTTTGATATGCTGAGCAATATAAAATATATGGTACCTTTGTGGTTGGAGGAACCCTATGGAAATAAATTCAACACAACCAATGCATGGTGATTTAGTATGAAATATTACCCAAAGTCATCTTGATGCTACACAGCATCTGTTGAATCAAAGAGAAATGAAGGAAGGAAGCCATCATTTAAAACACTAAAAGGAATGAAAGATGTTCAAGATCAGACTTCTTCTTTCTTTTTTTTTTTCTTTTCTTTTTGAGAATGAACGAGGCTCCACATTCCTTGCAGCATTTTTCACTCAAATACAGCAGCTATAACCAAGACATCTGGTCAAAGGCTGCAGTATTGCTAATATTCACTCCACAAAGAGAAAGCCGTGCATAATTTCATTAGATTTGCTAGGGAAAAATGACTTTCATGGGATCCACTGACAGTGAATGACTGAGTAATAAACCAACATGATGAAATTTGATGTTAATAAAAGCATTTTCTATCATGCACATGGGGAAAAATGTCCTGCCCTTAAGCACATGTGAATGGACCCTAAATGAGAAAATGTCTCTCAATAAGAAATCCAGGAAGATTGGAATCATGGAAGAAAATGCTTTGCTAGTATCATCTCTACACTAAGAAATCTGATTGTTAGGATTTTTTGAAATGAGTAGCAAGCAAGAGGAAACTCACAGAAAATAGAAAATTTCTTCTTCCTACTGTGCTCAGTACTATTTATGCCAGCACAGAATGCGAAAGATTCAAAAAAAGAGTATGATGAAGAAGATTTAGGAATATGGAATGGCACAAAGGACAGTGATCACTGATGGGACGCTGGCTTGGAAAGAGGTAACAAAAAGGTGAAAGCCTAGGCTATAAAACCAAGAGAACAGTCATCAGCAGACTACATGGGCTGCTGGCCTGCCCCACTGTGGATGTTTGCATGGGGGAGGTTTGTAGGCTGCTTGGGATGATGTAGAAAATTGGCAGGGTGGTTTGTAAGGCTAATGTCATACCCAGGCAAGACGGAATCAAATACAGAAGAATTCCAACTCTCCTTTCTCAAGTGTTTGCTACTATGGGTGAGGCTCAGAAAGGAGGGGGAGCCTCAACTTATGTCATCTGGTCTGCCTAAGGGATGACCATCAACTGCCCACACTCAAAGCATCTTCTGGGTGGAATGGACCATGATTCCCTCTCTGGCTGCACTATGCCCCAGCAGGAGAAGGACGCTGGGAGGGAGGGAAGGGCTTGTACCCGCTCCGAGCTATCTTCCACGGAGCGCTGAAGAGCCGTGCAATGGATATGGTCTCTGCACCATGGCCTTTGAGACAAAACGCCAGTGCCAAGCTTTCCCTTCTTCTTTTGTGCAGCTTAATAAGAGCAGGTCAGAATCCTGTCACTGGTTTGGAGGCTTATCAGCAATATATCAGGGCTCGCCCAACCTCTGAAAAGCGGTCTGGAGCTCCCACAAGAAAAGATTTATTGTGCTTCGTTCTTCCAGCTGGGCTAGAGTCGCTGTAAGAGCAGTTTTTCTCTCTCTTTTGACATCTGAGAGCTCTACTTCTCCCTGGAGCTTGGAAGCCTACAGGTTGGCAAAAAGTAATCAAGAAGTAATTACTCCTTCAGAAATAATTCAGTCAGGTTTGGATACAATTTTGCATGAAGGCTTCAGGGCAGTGGAGAATTTTTATTGAACCGGAGTCTTCTGGCTCTGCCTTAGGCAGTGTAAGGCTGTGTTTTAGCTTGCTCATTAGGGCAGAAATAAGCTCACTCACAAAGGCATATGCATACACGTATCTGTAACAAAGTTACAGTAAAAGTCAGAGTTCATTAAAATTCTTTTTTGCAGTGTTGCTGTCTTTAAAGAGAACAATTTCAGTTTTCTAGTCCTTGCTACTTTCCATGAACCCTTCATTTTAATGAAAACATTTCCCTCTCTGATACTTATGTTTCATCAAAAAGCTATGTTCTGTTGCAAAGATGGAGAGATGAGGGTCAACGGCAGTGCTCTCACAGCTGAAACGAGGCTATTGCAACACCATCCCCGTGAGCGGCCACTGCCCTCAGTCTCTCTCTGTGGGATTGTGCCTGCGGACAAGAGGGCTTCCAGTTGCCTACCCCAGGCCAGTCTGTGTGCTCGCCGCCTGCCCTTCGAGGAGGAGGAGGCGGCGCTGCCTGGCTGAGGCAGCCCTGGGGCTGCTCGGCGCTGCCAGCACTGCCGCGTGTTGATAGGCACAGTTTCCCTGCCCTCGGGCAGCGCCAGCTGGGTGTCCCAGAACTGTTCTGCCCAGCAACACATATTAATTGCAAATGAAGCCCTGGAGGGTGAGCCTGCTTCTGTAACAGCTTGCTCATCCGAAACGTCGGCCTCTCCTGTGCCGCTCCGAGCACGGGCCTCCTGCGCTGCCTCTGTGGCTCCACGGGGTGTGAGGAGGGCTGCAGGTCACACACGCTGGGGTAGCTGTGGGCCAGCATCAGGGAGGGATCGTCTCCCCTCTTCCCCATCTGCAGTGTCACTGAGACCGCAGCTGCTGAGATAACGTATGCCTGGTCAAGGTCAGGGCTGTGCCTCAGCTACCTCCTGCCCCAGGCGCCTACACCGTGCTCCTCTGCCTCCGCTCCGTGTCTCCGGGCTGTGCCATGGGAGAAAAGCCGGTTCCCGCCTTGCTTCTCACAGCCGGCGGCGGAGCTGGGCAGTGTGCCAGACAGCCAGCAGGGCCAAGAGCTGGCCTGTGCCGGCAGTAGGCTGGGATGGGCATGGAGCTATGGAGAAGCACAGGTCAGGCAGTGGCTGAACTATAATGCAGTCCCTTACTCATCTCTGGGAGTAAATTGTTCTTCGTTCTGGGCTGGAGAGCAAATGCAGTCTAGTCCTCAGTGAGTCCAGAGAACTGAGATCAAGCAAACCAGATGTGTGATTTCCTGAACCTTTGGCATCAACCTCACATACAGAGGGTTTGTTCCTGAAGGCAATTATTAATGTAATACCAGTGTTGAAAACAATTATGTTTTATCTTGATAGAGCCCAAATTCTGTTGTGGCACACAACATCCAATATAATGCAAGATGATGAAGCATGGTGACCTCCCTCATTGAGCTGAAAAAGGTTGGCAAAGGGTGGAGCGTGGGCTCTGGTTGATGATGGAAAGCAAGAAAGCAATGATGAGGGGTGCCAAAGCTGCACCAGTGTGGCAGATGGGAGCAGAGAATGGAGGAGGAAAGTTGGGCTAAGCAAACCCGGCACAATGCTCTGCAACTCTTGGTACCATGAGGAGTGGGGATCTGCAAGCAGTACTGTGGGCAAGTGGAAATCATTGCCAGCTGGCCAGCCACGCGTGCGCTCGGGGTGCTGCCTGAAGATCGACGTATGCCACGCTGCAAGGGGACAGCTAGAGGCAGGAGCCTGCTTGCTGGATAGAGATGTCAGCTTCTGAGCTAATGGCTCACGACAAACAAAATGTCTTGCTCATCAGGTGCCTTTGAAGTGGATTTGATTTTTTTTCCATAGCCTTTTTTTACATCTTAATTAGATTTCAAACTTGGTGGTCAGTGCTCCGAACAAAGCTTGCATGGCTCCCAGGAGGACTGTGGACCGCACTGGTGCCTGTGCTTGGGGATGAGAATATGTTCTCAGCATTGCCTCCGTGCACCGCAAGGACCCAGTTGTGAATCAGTCCAGCCCCACCCTTTCCTCCTCTTTATGAGTTTGGAGTGGAGTAATCTGGCTGCAAACCAACAAAGCAAGTACGAATATGCTTAATTTCAAGCATGTGACTTACAGCAGGGTAGCTGATCATGAGGCTGCTCCCATGCTGTGCCCAGAGGATACTGAGCGGGTGTCAGCACATGGCAGCTTTGGGCTGCGGTGCCCAGCGTGGCCCGGCAAGGCCCCAGTGCCTGCCCAGGGCACACTCCCTGCGCCCAGCGCTGTGGCAGGGCTCAGCTGGCTGCTCCCCGTCACCTCCCAGCGCTTGTACCCATGCTGTTTGGGCACCATGCTGCAGCTCCAACACCTCCTAGCGCTTCAGCACAGTCTAGACCTGGCTCCTATTAGCCCTGCCTGGCTGCAGCGTTTGGTGGCAACAACCCTGCAGATCCCACCCGCCTGCTGTTTGTGTGCAGCCGGCTCACGGTGCTTTGCAATCTAGCATGCGATCGCTTCAATGCCTCGCACCAGTTTGCTTGAACTGCCCATGCCAAGAGCTGCAAGGCAAACGAGGCAGCACGTTGCTGTGCGTCACTGCATGTGTATGTGTCTTCGCCCTCCCTCCGCAGGGTTCAGCAGGCCACCTTCGTACTGGGAGAAGGGACCCTCCCCGTGCTCCTGACCTGCTACCAATTAGCTGCCTCTCCTATCTCCCAAGACTCACACTGGTGCTAAACAATTACATCCCAAGGGCTGGCTGCTCCTGCAGGTTTCCATTCTGCTTCCTGCATTGGTTTTGGACAAAGATCCATTTTACTGGAGGAGATTTCTGCAAACTGGAGCTATAGTCAACAGGAGTTCACCTGATTAAGGATCTTTACTTTTAAGACTTGCCAAAGACAATTAAATACTCTTTGTATTGAGTACAAACTCTGCATTGTATTGGGAAGTTTCCAGCTCTGCTGGTAATGGGATCCACAAAAGAGTAAAGATAGTCAGATATAGACATTTTTTTTTTTTAAAGAGAGTATAATTCACTAGCTACTCTCCAATTATTTGAAGATACCATCTTGGGCCTGGTTGAAGTATCAGCTAAGAAGAGGAACACACCATGGCTTGTTTGATTTGGTTTTAACCCAGTGGTACTGTATACCTCATTCATAATGTAGTTCCAAATTGCTGTTATCAAAATTTATGTGCATATTTCATGGGCTTTCAGTTATTGCTACATAGGTATCATTTCAATATGGTGGAGTTCCATGACATACTCCCTTGGCAGAAAGTATGATATTGCATTTACAATGTTTACACTTAGTTATTGAAAATGTTTTTATTTCAGAGGCTCAGAATTGAAGGGGGTTTTTTTGGACCAAAATTTCAACTTTTGCTTGAACCGAAACTGCCACATACAGGTTTTGCTTCCAGACTGTGTTTGCAGGTTACTGTTACTTTAGTTACACAGTGGACTTGCAGTAAATTAATCTACCATTAAATTATACTCTTTTTTTGAGATCATATTTTGTTGCCTTTATTTCTATGACTTCCAGGAACAGTTTTGACTCTTGCAAGTACTTTCTTAGCCTAAGCAGTGAGTTTGATTCTTTGATATTTACCTATAGCTTTATGTTAGCTATAGACCACTAACAAACTGATCATGAGTATGTATTTATTGGCAAAATAATCAGCCATGAATGCAGATGATTTCACAGTAGCAGATATTTCACAGTCGTCAACTTGGACAGATATGACTCACTGAGTTTTAGCCTTGAAAATCTGGAAGCGAATAGTCAGTTTTGACACCTATGACCCTTTTAGCTTTAGAATGTGCTGGCTTCTTATGGTGTAGTGTATACAATAAAATGCTTGGTAGCACATTTTTGCATTTATATTTTACCAGAAATTATGTTTAGCCAGCCACTTGTAGTCTTCAACAAAATGATTTTCAGTAAACAGAATGTATCATAAATTGAGGCAGCCAGTAAAGACAGATAGGGAGCTCTGCAGAAAGAACAGAGCAGAACTCCACTGTATAAAAAGTTAATCCCCTACATATTTAAATCTCTATCTTTCAAGGACTCCATATGCTTAAAGCTAAGGATTTATATGAGCTACATATGTGAATATTAGCAAAACAGTGTTTTCTGTTAAACATTTTTTGTTGGATATTAGCCCCCCAGCCCACTATCTCACCTCCAGGGGCTCATGAAAATCTGTAAATACTGCCTGGCTGGATAATATGCCATTATAGATTAAAAATTAGCCAGGGGCATGACCAGATGATTGTAAGTGATCAAATTGCTGCTTACCTGCTCCTAACCTACCCTAGCTGTCAAGTTAAACATGGTGGCTTAAACCATGAGAGTGGTTGAACCTCCAGTGTTTTACTCCTGTAAGCCTGGGAGAAGGACTATTTGCGAGCGGTCCTGGGACTGCTTGACTGGAGAGTCACATAGCCCCTGAGGACTATATGGCCCCACGGGAATGGTTTGGCAGCAGACCGGAAAGGTAAGCTCTAAATGTGGCGATAGGTTAACCACTGGCTTCACTGGGAACCCTGGGAGCACCTGAAAAGGTGAACGGAGAAGAAGGCAACATGGTATCAAATAAACCCCAGGGAACAAGGGTGTTTTGCTGAGGGTTTTGTTGTGAATTTATATTGGCTGAAAAGCACTCGTTTAACATCACCCTTCTGCACCAAAAAGGCAGATGTGGAATATCTCAAACAGTAGCCACTGCCAGATGGATTTTTCTGAGAGGGCTAACATACTGAGGCCTGTTGTGTCTCATCTCAAAGCTGTCGTTCCTGGGAAACTAGGTGTCCCACTGCATGTGGGGTTGTGGGGAACTCAGCAGACCTTCCCTGTTACTCTGGATGAGGTTTGGACACAGGCAAAATCCTGTAGAGAGGCTATTGATCCCTCTCCTCTCACCCAAGATAGCTATCTGTGAAACTGAACTTTGCCTGTGGTAGATGGGTGTGAAATTCAACTTGCTTGACGCCCATTCTTTGAGAGTTAAGCTAAACTAGTTTAAATTACCTCTCTTGTGCTGTGGGCCAAAAGATGGAGGGATTTCTGGCTTTAAAGTTAACTGAGCACTCAGATACATCTCTCTGACTTTTATATTAATGCAAACCACTTAAGAAGAAAACCCGAGAGTGTAGTCAACTCTTAATGCTTCTAGATAGCATCTGGTACTGATCATTGTCAGGTATGAAATACTAAACCCTTCAGACCACTGTCTGACCTGGGTTTGATAACTCTTGCTTTCCTTAAAAATATCTAGATAAACCTTTTTTAAATGTTTCCATATTATGCTTGTTAAAGTTCTCATGGAAAATACTATTTTTGGGTCGTGATCCTTCTTTTACTATTCATACTATTGTGCAGCAGTGAATGATGGCCGGTTGCCGCTTCCAAGTTCTTTACCATCTCCTACCACTCACTACTACTGATTCATTACTTCAGTGCATGTGTCAAGCCTCAGTGCAGAAACTGTCAGTTCATAAGTG
>JAWLRI010000280.1:389687-400138 GCA_034781795.1 Crypturellus tataupa
AAAGGAAAGGAAAGGAAAGGAAAGGAAAGGAAAGGAAAGGAAAGGAAAGGAAAGGAAAGGAAAGGAAAGGAAAAGGGGAACATATTTCTAGTCTTTCGGACTGCAAGTTAAATGCTGTAGGCCTGGTATTATTTTACAATCTAACTAACTAACTAACTAAAAAGCAGGTCTTTAGAAATGCATGAACTTCCTCATTCGCCTCCATAACTAGTCTTTATTACTGGTATATTATTGTGAGAGCTATTAACGGCCCATTGAAGTAAGTTGCCTAATACTTTGAAGATAATACATTTACAAATTTTTTGAAGATGTTCTGACAACCTTTTTACTCTCAGAAGACCTTTGAAAGCTTGTGGGTGAAAAAAAAAACAAAAAAAAAAAAAAACTTTTCTTTGTCCCATGAAATTCAATGCAGGAATTGTAAAGAAAAATCATGCCAAAATTCAGTATTATCTTTCTCTTGCTTGTGTTATCTGGGAAATAATACAATAGACTTGTGTGGAACCACTGAAAAAATGGAAGAGAAACAGTCACCACATTTGGATCATGTCCTCATTCCTAAAGAAAAAAAAAATGTAGAGAATGTAATGAGAATGAGCCAAGAGCGTTCAACAGGAGCAAAAAGAAAGTTTATAGAAAGGCCTCTGAGATACTTGCACTGTGTTTTAATGCTGAGATACAGAGAGTTCTAAAAATCTCCAATAGCATTTTCTAGGAAATTATATATGTGATATAAGAATGATTTGGGTTAGTTAAGCAGTACTTCTGTAAAATTATTGGTTCCAGTTACATTTTCTAAACCACTTTATAACCGCTTCCCCTCAAAGTCCCAGCATCCCCTCAAAAAGTCAAATCCGCTCAGAGAACCGCAGATAACCCAGATTTATATACTCATGTACGGTATATAAAAGATAATTCTTAATCTGCTTAGTAAGTCAGGAATGAGGGCTAAACTCACAAAGCAAGGTATTATGATGTTATGTTAATCAAGACAACAGCATGTCTGCAAATTAGCAGTGTCTGTGATTGTCTGGTGTTCTAGGGTATATTTAAACTCTGTGTACTATTTTCACATGCAATTTTATACATTTGAAGGCTATAATTAAATTAAAAAATAATGAAAAACTTATTTGAATTCAAATTAGATAGAAACCATGCCTTAGCCGTGAGCCTTTTCTTCCTACATTTTTCTGCTTTTGGGTTTTGTTGTTGTTGATATGTTGTTGCTGTTTTAAAGAAAGAACAAAAAGACAGTGGAAAAACTCTACATCTTTATTTTAATGGTAGCTTTTGGATTTCAAAAGAATTTGGATGGGACAAGGATGGGACAAGCTTCACTCAGAACAGGAGCACATCACTAACCTGAAGCCATCTTGAAGATAGGTATCTAAGCTAAGCTAGTTATTTAGGCCTCCTCTATCATTCAGGCAGAATGACAGGCATCTCCAGAGTGCAATTCATCCTATTTTAGGACAGTTGTCCAAGAAAGAAGGAATGAATCACTCTCTGGAGATACTTGTCTTTCTTCATTGACTGTAGAGAGAGTCTAGATAACTAGCTGTGGTTAGATTCCTTAATTTTTGGGATAGGTAAAAAGGGAGGCGAACTTGAGCCCACCTTTAACCTTTCGGTACTTCTGTACTCATATTTGTAAAACAGACCTGTTGTCCTCATCTGGGGGCACCTCCAGGATAAATATCTGAAGATTGTGACATTCCCATGTGTGACAGTCATGAGGGAGACATAGGCATCAGAGAGTGCTTTGTTAGAATATATTTCTGGTACTTAAAATGGGAATACTTTTGTGAGGAGGGAAAACTCTCCAAATGGAATGATTTTTTTCTAGTGCAATGACTTTCTGAGGTGAAGGTATCCACTGGAGCTTTTGACACCTCTTGTGGTGCCAAAAAGGTGCAGCCTTTGCACACAGCATATGTATTTGAATATGGTTGGTGACCACTGCATTAGAAATAGAAAATATCTGAAGTAGCTTAATGGAGGGCTACACAGAAACCTTCTGAGGATGAAAGAGACTGTATGCTGAAAATGAGAGAGCAGAGAAACAACTAAGTGCTCCAAAATGTTCAACCTGTAATGACTTGCAGAGAAATTTTTACCAAGGGGGTTGCAACCAGGATGGGAGGCAAAAGAAATGTTCACCACCAGTAAATGAGGAAAAAGGTGAGGTACCAGCCTTATAGAAGTGATTCAGCCTTGCAATTAATTCTTGTCTTTGAAAAGCCTTCAAATCTTCTGCACAGTGTACCAGACCCTCAACCTTTCCCTTCCACTCCCACTCGGGGCAGCAGCAAACAGGATAAAGAAGCCGTGACGTTTTTTTTTTTTTTATCTGGAGAAGGCACATTGCCATGTTAAAAGGGCCCTGTCTCAAGGGATGCTTGTGTTGCAGTCATCCATGACCAGATACACTTGTCAAGTGCCCTCATATTCTTGCAAGGTGCCCTCAGGTAATCCTGCATGTTGGAGATGTGTTGTCACATGGACTGTCACACTTCTTGCACAGAATGTGGAAGATCTGAACTTGCTGGATGTCCTGGTACTGCTCTGGACTTTGGGTCTGCTTGTAATGAGTGCATACAAACTGAGGTAGGAACCAACACAATTTCTGATAATCAGGAAACTGAAAATGCCCAAGTGACAAGGCTGACCAGGGACTAATTTGGAAATAAACTTCCAAGTCTTTTGGTTCCTAGTCCACATTTTCCCTGCTGGAGATATTATCTCTCCCCTAAATAGGGATTCTTGTTCTCACTCCAAACTATAGATTCTAGCCCTTGTGTAAAGTGCTCTGAAATAAGAAAGCTCTATAAAAGTGTCAACATGAATTAGTGCTTCTCTTGTTCTGGATAAACCACAGATATTGAAGGGAGGCTTTAAAACTCCCCAGTTCTGATTATCTTTTTTGTTGGGTTAGCAGGAGGCCAATTTAAATCCTGCAGTATAGCAGTGTTGTTCACATTCAGCTCCAGTACATGGTGCAAGACAAGGCCCATGCTAGCCGCAGCAACTGCGCACCAATGGCTGCAATATTTCTGTCTGCGCTGCTTCTAAAAGACAGTGAATCTGTATGGTCGGACGCCATTTGTAAAAAGTTTTACAAGGCAATGGGCACTTTTGTTGCAACAGACTCCATGCCAGCATGCAACTTGTTCATTTTATGTTCTGAACATAACATTGTCCACATGAACTTCACAGTTGGCAGCCACCAACAGCTGGTTTTCTTTATTCACCAGCTGGCATGCTGAATGCAGTCAGTTGTAATCCACTTTTTCATTCCCAGCCATGCAGCTCTAGAAGATGAGTTTGCATTCACATAGCTAATTTTTAATAGATCCTGGGGGAGGAGGGGAAAGAAAATTTCAGGACTAGTCCTACATAAAGTTGCCTTTTACAAGAAAATGATGGAAATGATCTGCTTTCATATGATATATGTAAGGGCTTTGAAATAGTGCTCTTATTTGGGGGTTCAATTGCATTTAAAAGTCTATAATATGTGTTTATTAGAAAAATTCTGCTGGAATAATAACTACTGTATCTGATAGATTTATGACAACATAGGGTCATCTTTTCCTTTTGCTCTCTCCCACCTTAGGACCTTTTTTTCTTTTGCCTCCTGCTCTTAACACAATGTTCTTCCATTTTTTAAATTTATCTTATCTTATTGATGCCAGGGTCAGTATATGACACTTCCCAATGCCACCATTGCTCATACATTTGTTTCTCTGCTATTCCATTCTCTTGGAGTATCAGTACTAGCAGCTTGAAGAAGTTATGTTTCAAAAAAGACATTTCAAGCCACCAAGTGACCCAGATGCTCAGAGCTTCATGCAAAACCTTTCAAATCAAAGGAGACGGTCATGTTGTATGGTGTCTGCAGTGTGATCAGAGTCTCTACAATGCCTGCTTGATTGCAGCTTTCTGGCTTTGCATTGAAAGACTGTAGAGTCAGCATACGTACACACTTTGCTTAGCATTGCCCTATCTATATTCATGCCACAGTTGGAGCTTAGATCTTGTGACCTGGCAGAGAGAAGCAGCATGTGGCTTTCTGGAGCACTTGGCTGGTACTCATCCCTTGCCTAAAAACAATCTGCAGACAGGAGGCACTGTAAACTCTGCACAGGGGAAAGGGAAAGACTAAGGTGGCACAGTGAAGCCACATGGCTACTTACTGTGTCTGCTGCATGCTTGACTTCCTGTTTATCTCTTTTTAGAAGGCAACTTATCTACATGCCTGATTTTTGTTTGCCAGATATTCAACACAGTTCTCCTTGTGCTCTCAGAATATAACTTTTGGTTCAATGATGAATAAATAAGGAGCAACAAAGAGAAAAATCACATCCAAATGCTTCATAGATGCTCTATATGAAAATTTGTATATCAAAAATTAAATGTCTAAAAGGGTTTTTGGACTATACTGCCATCAGTGCTCAGGACTAAGATGATGTTGCATTAAGAAAGCAACAGGATTCTACTAAAACTACTAACTATCCTTTGTGAATCATAAAAGAATACACACACATGCATGCTTCACGGCAGTTGGAGAATTTCTGAAGGAGCGTGTATTCTGTGTAAGCCTCAGTCTGATATAATGAGAGAATTTAGATGTCAGGAAATAAACTCATTTCCTCTTGTAATACCAGGAGGAATTACAAGAATTACAAAAGCCACTATATGTATCAGGACACTGTCTGCCTGTGTTAGAAAGATGCTGACTCAGAGAAGGATAACATTGCTCTTTTTTTTTTTTTTTTTTCACTCCAAGTCTTTCCAGATGGATCAGGTTATTTCACATATAGCTTCTTTCTCAGAGGAACTGGTTTCTAAATAACTGAGGTGAACTGATCCCACTCACAGCCTGAAGTAAGATTAGCCAATCCAGATCACAGGGAAGTGCCATATGATTTTCATTACGTGTCTTGTCTCATATTCTGCACCTCAGTCAGCCATGCTCAAACCTGAAAGGAAGGGAGAGTTGTAGCCAGAAGCTGTTAATGAGTAACCAGAGCAAGTAAAGTGCATCTGTGAGATTTCCAGCTGTGGAGCCTTGCCAGAACAAGTGGAGGTTCCATTTGACTAGTGCCTGGTCCTGGCATGGATTTGGACTCAAACAGGGAGAAGCTGGAGCTTGCCTCAGTGCAGATCATGATGCAGGCAACTGGGAATTCCTCATGTCTGATAAGTGAGGGACAAATAGAAAAACTTCCTCAAAGAAGTTGGTTTATGCCACCATTTCACTTCTCCTGTTATTCCTTCCCTCTTCTCAGTCCCCATTCCTTCTCCCTGATCTGCTTTCAAAGTCTCAAGCATTTTAAGTAAGAATAAAAAGGACATATATTGTCTAGATGCTGTTAACTGTTACCATATCAACCAGGAGAACACTTTTCACAGCGGTCTAGATGAGGCTTGATTATAACAACGGTACCAAACCTTCATCTCTCTTTAAAATACCTGAGACCTGTGAGTATGGTGAGTATGCAAGGATGGTGGATGGAGAAGTGTGGGTGACATGTCTTGACAGAAGTGATGATAGTACTAATTATTTAGCAATTCTTATTCACTTTTAATGGCCCTTAATATTTTTCTGTTTAAACATGGATAAAAGGAGACATGCAGATAAACAAATGTTTTTATATATGCTTCTCAAAGAATTATTACTTGAGAGTATTCTGTTTCTACCGATAACTGGAAATCAAATTTCTGCTTATGCAGTGCTTGAAATAATTTGTTAAAATCAGAACTGATGTCTTTGCCAAAACTGGCACAGTTTTTTTGCATGCACTGAAAGACTTTTAATAACTAAATCTCTTTTCCACTCCAGGGTGGAGCAGATCTTTAAATGGCATGCACATGCACACACATACACAACACTGGAATGGGGCCCTGAGAGGTCATTTAGTCCAATTCTTCCCCTCACCCCCAATTGGCAGGAGCAATTAAACTCACATCATGTCTGACAGATACTTGTCTAACCTGTTCTTGAGAAGCTCTTGCAGATGGGACCTTATGACCTTCAGAGGCTACCTTGTGCCCTGCTTCTCCTTACAGGTAGAGAAAAGAAGATGCTGCTCTCAACCTAAATCTCATTTGCTGCAGTTAAGGCTTTTACGTCCTATGCTATATCTGGAGGATCTGGAGAAGGGTTTATGAGCTTATGCTTTGCAGCAATCTTTTACAGAATAGCTGAAGACAGGAGTCTCGTGCTGTCTGCATGTTTAATATTTTCAAGTAAAGTTTTAACACTGTATTTATCTCTAGTGATGACCAGACTTCCTCTTTCTATTTCTAGTGTCGTAGGCAATTTACAGAATGGCATTCCACAAAAAGCATAGAAAATAGACAGCAGGGAATTTATGCAGCATCTATACAGGAAGTGTCCATGGGATAGGTTGGTCCCCTGTGACCTATATACATGTTGAGGACAGCCTGGAAAATTCCTCCAGAAGCACTTGGTTTGACTGTGAGAAGGATGAGACCTGGCTGCTGCTTTAGCAGAAGAGGATTCCTGAAAGACCAGTTCTTTTGACTCAACAGGTCAGATGATAATTAAATTGCTGCTTGGGCTAATAGTGAGCGTATGTGAAGAATTGGATTCATTATCAAAAGTCACACTCATGATACTATGATACTGATTATTGCTTAGTTATTGTGAAATATACTGCAAGGTTTTTAATGGGAACTGAGAATGAACAGAGTGCATAAAGCTTCCAGAGAAAGAATAGAAATGTGTAGCAGGAGGACTTTTTTTTTTTTTTTAGAATTGTTAGAAGATAAGTCTCCTTAAATCCAGCCAGACGAGTGGGACTAAGCCTTGTTCACACCCTAAAAGTAAAGGTGTGTGGAGCCCTGTAAGGATACAGCTTGTCCCTCAGCTCTGAATCTGAGCCAGATTGCACAAAAGAAAAAGACAGTCTTAAAAAGTAACCTTATTAAATGCAACTGGGAAGTGGAGATGGCATGTAAACAGCAATAAAGTAGAGCTGGGAAATGAGCTAAAAACATCTACTCTAACTGGAAACATAAATCAAAGGCAATGTAACAAAGGTTCTCTGCAAGGATTTGTTTATGGCTGCAGGCTCCGGAGAGCCAAAGCCAGCGTGCAGTTGGCTCAGGGACACTGCACAGAGGCGCCTCATCCTGGTTTGGTGCCTTGCTGAGACACTGGCCCTGTGTGATCAAGCATTGATCAAAATACCCACACTGAAACTAAAATGCAGCAGAGCCATTCGCCCTCCATCATAGAAAGTTTCAGCACTTGAATTGCTTTTCTTTACTTTTCTTACACATCACTATTCTCTCTTCCCACATTTTGGCTTTCTTTGAAGATTTGTGATTTTTCAGTGTGTTGAGGTTCTTGCTATTCAGACTCTTCACCTTCTGTGACTTTGAGCTAGATGCCAGAGAAGACTTTGCAGCAGGGAAAACAATAAGCTCCAGCCAAGGAAATGCTGCTGATCTCACCTGGGGTAGTGCATGTACCCAGACATCCCCTTCTGGCTATGGTGGCACAGTGTTGTGGGACAACTTATCAAGACTTCTTAAATTCTGTGATTGGAAAATCGAGTGAAAAAATATTTCTTTCTCCCCTGCAAATCACCAGTGATCTATATATAAGTAGGCAGCTGCTGAAAAGAACAAGACTCCTGTGGTGGTACACAGAGTTTGGTGCAAGTGTCTCTTAACAGTGCTTTTTCCTAAAAATAACAGCTTAGTCATTTCTGTGCACTTGCACCATCTTTATGTACGAAAGGAGATGACCAGCACAGGTAGGTAATGGGAGAGAGAGGAAAAGTCCTTCACACTGAGGCAAGGGAACCTACAAAAACAAAAGCAGGGGAAGAGGTGGGACTTTTAAAAGAGCAAAACTATCAGGGAAAAAATAAGCACACATAAAACCAACACTGAATACATTTTCAAAGTGAAAATACCTCATTTTGGTTCTTTGGCAAGTGTGCCTATATAAACTGTAGCCAAATAATAGGCTATGGGGCAATAAGTAACAAGTCCCCTTTTATGGGTGGCTGGCATTTGTGATCATGGTATAACAAAGTGCAGATTCCTGGTGAAATATTTTTTTTTTTATGAGATTAACAAAAGGGTTTGTCCTGACTGAACTATTGCATCTGGTCAGGTGCTATTCAGTCACAAAAATCTCTCTATTTGTGTGTGCAGGCATGCACAGATATGCCTACAATAATATTTTTTACCAATCCTAATCAGTTTATTCAGCTGTACTTGCTACTGTTTTCTGCCTCTCTGGTCCTTCACTGCAGTCAAAGCTGAGGTTGAGAACAAAAGGCAAAGCTCTTTTTACATCTCCAGATTGAGTATATTGTTCTGTAAAAGAGAATGCTTACAATTGCTAATGGAAGCTAAAACTCAGCCTTTGGCAGGATCCTGTGAAGTTCACAGTTTTCTATTCTTTAATTTATTTCATATGAATTGATCTTATATTTGCAGAGAAGGGAATTTCCTCCAGAAAACAGAAACAGGTTGTTCTGCTGTCAAGGAAGCATGAACAGCCAACGGCACCCATGGTGTACAGGTCCCTGCTGTCATTTTGAGACTGCTCAGGTCTCTCCTTTGGCTCTGTGTGCCTGGAAGCATCTTTTGAAAAACAAATACGCTATGTCTCTGAAGGATATATAATCTCAAGTGCAAGCATTGTATATTTTTCAAACTTCAGCTGCAAATGCTTTTCCCTGTCTTAGTACAACAGTAATGGTATTGTATATAAACACTTAAAATATTTTGGTGCTTGTAGATAAGGAGATGGGGCAGAGGGGATCAAAGAGCTTTATAATCAAATGATCATTTGGGCACAATGAGTGAGTGCAAGGCGAGAAATATATACTATGTGGGGTTTTTTTGTCTCCAAGCAGCAGGAGTTTAAAATTATTCATAGGACATCTAAACCCCTATGTATAAGGGAAGGTGGGGAGCTAAATCCCAAAAGCCTAATACTTTCTCCCCCGTGGGAAAGCCAAGCTTGAGGATCTCTATGGAGCTAAGATCCTGAGCAATAAGTGCTCAGACTGTGATTCTTTGCAAGTCTAAAATTAGTGATACAGTTTTGGTAAACTATACAGATGGATTTATTTTGTGACTAGAAGATTGTAGAAGATAGCCCCTTCTATTTCTCCCTCCAACTTCCTTTGCAAATGTAACTACAGCCACAGTGGTGAATTATAGGGTTTTATTATTGCAACCAAAGAGTTCACTTCATTTGTTATGGACAGAGATGATATGTGGCTTGAAGATTGTTTCCACTGTCCTGATATATAGATTTTTTTCCTTATTTCATGAAGTAGAACTGGGTATTTACCAGTCTATTCACAAAAAGCATCCATCTTTGCTCTATAGACGATAGATGTAAGGTTGAGAAATAGATGCTATTCCCAGGCATTATAGCTATGGCTCAGTTTGGTCTCTATCTGTAGCAATATTTGAGATTAGTTCATTGCGGGGAGAGGTGGCAATTGTTGCTCCTTTTAGTCATATGTTAGTCATACTGGTTGGAAATGTAAACTATCCCTGAAATTCACTCTAAAATATTAATTCTAGGACTTTTGGTCAGCAGATTTTTATGGCTAAACATTTTTCAGTACAGAGCTTCATTTCATGGAAACAGTTGTTCATAGGAAGTGTTCACTTTCCACAGATCTTTGGATAACTTCTCATTAAACTGATGTCCCAAAGAGAAAAAGGTTTTTGTCGTCAGACAAACATTCAAGTGGCAAATATTTTGCTCTGAAATTTGACAATAAAAATTGCTTTTGCTGATCTTTTTCCCAGGCAAAATGGTTTCTGAGAAGTTTCAGAATAGGTCACTGTGTGATTCAGCCCTGCCTCTGGGTGACATGTAAAAGTACTTCCAAGCAAGGTCACACATTTTGCTCCTTAAATGTGGATTAATTGGGACTGTTCAATGGGGTTGAGGGTGCACATGGGACAGTACTGCTGGGTGCCTCGAGGCCTTATTTGTGTGACCTCCTCCTCCTGGAATACTCCTTGCTGCCTGACTGTGGATCAAGGACTTTCTATATCAGGTCTACTTTTATCATGAGCTACGGCTGGATCACCCAGACAATTTCCAAGGCCTGCATGATGTTCCTGACATGGTCTATGGTGTCTGTGCGGGGCTCCTCTATGGTCTCAGTCTCATCAAGCCATGTTCAAAGCTGGGACTAAGAGGCAATGTAAATACCATGTGGCCAATGTGGACTATCAGAGGTCAAGGTTTTAGGAGCTTGTTTCCTCGTGGGTACAGCACAGTGCTGTAGCCTGCACTGAGTTCTCCTCTCTCTTTATTTTTCATGACCTCAAATGTGTACATCAGAATAGAGCCTGAGCGCAGATCATAGAATCATAGAATGCCTAAGGTTGGAAGGGACCTCTAGAGGTCATCTAGTCCAACCCCCCTGCACACG
>JAWLRI010000280.1:420621-436844 GCA_034781795.1 Crypturellus tataupa
AATTATCTCTTCACTGTTTTGTGTGAGTTTTTGTTCTTTTATTCAATTCCTTAAAGCTTTTCCTCGTTTGTTGATTTTGCTGCTCCCAGACTTCAGGAGAAATGGATTGCTTTAAATATTTGCATTACAGTAAACATTTGAATCCAAATTGTAAGAGGAAGGAACCAGAGACAAATG
The DNA here is from genome assembly GCA_034781795.1 of Crypturellus tataupa. NCBI lineage: Eukaryota > Metazoa > Chordata > Aves > Tinamiformes > Tinamidae > Crypturellus > Crypturellus tataupa. The sequence continues at coordinate 420,799 of JAWLRI010000280.1, forward strand.
AAAAGATGCAGTAAATGTCTCCAAAGGGCAAGCATGCACCCTGAGGGTTAAGGATTCAAGTCCTGTTTAGATGGGGCACCGCATGTCCAGCAGCTTGGAAACAGCCAAGATTTTTTACCCACAGTCCAACATGAAAACAGATAACAGGCTACATGGTCTGAAATTGGGACTAATGAAGATAAAGCAGGCAGTAAGAGCTTCCCTAAGGATAAGATGACAACTTTCAGAAGAAGTATCTGTCACACGTTATTGATTAAAGTAACAGAAAACACCATGACGGGTCTTGCAGATCTAACATAAAAATTGCTGAAGATTCTTGTCTGGAAGCACAAAACTGGCTTCACCTTTGTGGCTACTGCACATAGGCAATCTGTCACAGCCCTGTGGCCACACTCTCCAGCCTGTGCTGCTGACATGGCTGTTCAGCAGAACACTTCTGGGGAAGCACATGAGCACCCACAGCATATGAAACCCACAGTTATGATCCAGCTGGTGTTATGAACAGTGTAGCATTGCTATGTACACCCTGCACACAGTCCTAAAGCTATTTCAGGCTCCTGAAGCAAACTGAAAGCACGGGAATCAGCACTGCTGTAAAAGAAATCAAAGAACTTGGCATTTTGCAGGCTGGCTCTTGGACTCCAAGGGCTTTTCTCCCTCTGGAGAAGTGGGGTTGTCCCAGGCACCTTAAGACACTATCCAGCCACGGTAGAGCTTGCCTGGGGTTAGTTCCTCAAGGACCCAAATCTCCACGGACACTTCTGAATACCATCTAGCCAGACTGATATTTTTAACCGAAGTCCAAAAATTTCTTTAACCTAAAAAACTAAAAGCATTCCTGAAATATCATGACATTTTAGGGCCATGCTAAGAAACTGATTTTATTTAATCCCGAGTGTTCTTCAAGAATCAATTTAGGCACACCACTGATGTCCTAGATAAACAACTCAGCTGCTCCCAAAACTACCCAGTGCTCCTAAATCATGTGCTGAATTAGCAGTACAGCCTGCCTTGACAGAGAACATTGCATAGGAGATGCAGTCAGTTCCCAAACAAGAGAGACAACATGATCTGAGACCATTGACATTAATCATAGCCTACAGACCACACTTGTAGATCAGTACCAGCTTCAGTCTGTTGTTAGCAACACCTCAAATCTACCCCAAATCATTCCAGAAACTACACAGTCTTTCACTGATTTGGTGTTATTTCACTATTTACAGTAAGTCCCTTTGGCTATGTCAAAGACAACATGGTGCAAAGCAGCACAAAATAGGTTGAATTCACGCAAGGATAATTTTTAATACTAATCATCCTGATTATTATTAAAAAATAATTACACATCTAGTTTGTACTAATTCTCAGTGGCAAGAATTTACAGAAGCCTGGTTTTTCTTGACAGATTTCTTATATACACCAAAAGAGAGAGAATTTATTATGCTACTTTTTATAGAAATAATGTAAAACTCATGAGTTACTGTCTTCATAAACATTTATTATGAAGTTACTCTTTGAATGTGATTAGATGCTAAATAGCAGTCTTCTGTAATACTGTATTTGGTTAGAGCAAATTTCAGCTTTATGGCAATACCAGATTTAAAAAGTTGTACTTGTCTTTATTTTTTTAGGAAGGGAATGATAAGATTATTCAGAACCAATGGCCTTTTACCACATTATCTAGCCAGTTCTGTTTTTCTGAGCACACAGAAGCATACTTTCAAGGAGAGAGCTTGTTTTGTGAAGTGTTGTTTCTCATGAGAAGTCTGCTTTGGAAGGTGGGCATGATTCCACTAGAGTTTCTTCTAATTAAGTTCCTGTAAGATTTTCTTAGATACATTTGTTGCTAATAAACTGTGTTGAAGTATTTAAGCAGCACTGTTTCCCCATGGCTCTTTGCGTTGCTAATAGCTTCTGCTGTATTTATTGCTACTTTGTTATTACAGTTCCTCGTTTAGGTTCTGTTTAGGTGACATTTGGGTGCTAGGGAAGTCAGCCGACAATCACTAAATAATCATCCCTGCAGTTACAGAAGACAAAGCTTTTGTGCAAGGTCTGAAAAGACAATAAGGAACGATGACGAGAAATACACTAAAACATGGACTTGTATTCAGTAAGGGCAAAATCTTTTTTTAAACTTAAATTATATATTACACAAATGAATCTCAGTTTCTTCAAAGCTTCGCTATTATTAGCTGGCCATGTTCTTGCAGAAATACATGGAAAAACACTACAAAATTAATTACCAAGGGAAACAATATAAATTACCCTGCATAAAGAGCCTGGATGGAAAGAGAAGGGAACTGGTCAGGACAAGCCTGGAGAGTCTTCTTGAAAAGGAACAAATAAATATAGCCATTTTGAGGCAAATGGCAGTCTGAAGGCAACAGCTGTTTATATGAAGATGATAATGCGGGCCTTGAAGCACGGCTGCACTGCACAATCTGGCAAGAGGGAAAGTATAATCTGAGCAGAGTACGAGAGAAAACTGCTCCAAGGGAGAAAAAAAAAATGTGTATGGTTTGAGTTTAAAACCAGAGCTCATTTACATTAAGAGATCAATCAGTGGGAAAATCCGTTCTGCGAGGCGAGCCCATCAGTAAGCAGGCTAATTGGATGCAGAGCCAGCGAGCGCATGGGTGGCCCGCTCCTCTTTTATCTCTGCGCGGAGTTTGCAGCGGCTCCGAGATCCTCCTCCTCCCACACCAAGCGCTTTCAGACAGCGCAACCGTCCCACAGTGAGCGAGGAACGCTATCTGCGAGCACGTAGCATCCTCGAGATGGGTTTGCTGGCTGCGAGCTGGGCTCTGCAGACACTGCGAAAGCAACTGCCACTTGCAGCTGCACGAGCACTGGCAGCAGGCGGGACAGCATGCGCCGCATCCCCGTTCTTGCCCATCCCCGTCCCCGTGCAGGCGGGAATCGGGGTCCCGTATGGAGCTGCAGCAGATGTGGCTAAACGCAACATGAGGTGCTGCGGGCTCCCTGAATAAACATGCTTACATAACATGCACTGTTGTCCAATCCTTCCCCTAGGTTCTTTTGGCAGAAACACTCACAGGAAATATCCTGTTAGTGGAGATAAAAGGCTTGATTTACTCTGTTCCTGATAATGCATAATTGCTTAATCGTGAGCACATAATTAAACTCCATTGGGAAGGTTACAGTGACAATTATTGCTGAGCAAAGATGAGTTCCCCTAGAGAGGAAATCTTTGCATCAGCTGGATTTTATTTATTTATTTATTTATTTTGTGGCAGGAATGAAGGGAAATGTGCTAAAAAGACTCAATGCTTGGCAAGAGCTGCAGAGTCACTGGCCAGTGAGGCTGGACATGATGGGCTGGAAAGATGCTGACACAGAGAGAGGCCACACAGTTTTAAATGAATTCCTTCACGGAAGTGATCATCTGGTGGAAGCAAGCTCTCCGTGCGTGAGAGCCTGGCCAGGCCTGCGGCTCTGGCGGCGCAGGAGGAACTGTGCTCCGGGGAAGCCTCCCCGAGGCTCCGAGCAATCCCCGGGCTCGTGCCCTCCCGGAGCCCCGCGCGGCTCCCGCCGCCTGCTCCTCCCTGCTTTCGGCCGGCAGGTTTGTGCTCCCGGCCGCTTGCACGCAGCAGCGCTGAACTCCGAACGCCCTGCAGCCCCTCGTGTCTAATGCAGCTGGTCCAAAGTGTTTGTATCTCTAGCTATCTAATTTCGGTTTGTATTTTTGTGATGAACCAGTACTCATTTTAGCTCCGCAGTATAACCAAGCATGGGTAGATGTTCACTACGAATCTCTCTCTTGTGCGGCACTGGGTAACTTTAGCAGTTTGTAGTGTTGTGTGTGCGTGTGCGTGTGGTTTTGTTTCTTTGTTTTCTTTAAAAAAGAAAGAATGGTCAACAAAGCCGAACAAAATCTGGCCTGAGCTACCGCTGGGAGCATCAGGCTGGCTCTGCAGACTTGCCCGGAGCCGGTGCTCGTAACTGTGCTCGCGACGGTGCTCCATCCTGGCAGCAGGTTGTGCCAGATAAACACCTGAGAATGTATGCATCCACGTGATTGTAAACACCTCCTGGGAATGCTACAGCATAATTGCTAAGCAAAAGGAAAAAAACCCACTCTGTGTGCAGCTGGGGTCCAGTGCGTGCAGGAACAGACCTTCATGTGCGCGGTGGCTCCATGGGCACGTGCACAGACTCTGGATTTTTAGTAGTGTAGCACTTTCAGCTGAGCTCGAGAACTAGGAAGAGCTGCAAATCTAACAGTATTGACTGTAAATATATATTTTTCTATTAATAAAAGCTGCCATTCAAATATTTTTAACATGAACTCTACAGATTTTTCAGGTGCAAAGTAATTTCTGGAAAATCAAATGCTTGCTTGAAGAATTACGAGTGGTTTCTGATCCTTTTAGAGCCATTAAGATCTCTCTGCTGTTGCAGAGAGAGCACAGTGATTGGATTCACAATGTTTAGTGCCTTGTCAAAAAACGAAAACAAACCTGGTCAGTCGGAGGGAACCCCTTTCTCCCGGTGACACTGCTGCGCTGAGACCTGCTGCGGTGCGTGCTGGGGGGTGAGCGCATCCCTCCCGCGGGGACGGTCGTTCCTGCAGGTTCAGTTCTGCGCCCACGTTGCTTGGAGCGCAGCGTAGCTTCCAGCAAGGAGCCGGATTTGGCTGTCAGGTTTGGCAGGGAACGTGCCCAAGGGAGGCATCGCGGGTAAGAAGTGGGTGGCTCTCCTGACCACAGCAGCGCCCACGAAGCCAATTGCTCTGACAATCCATGCCAGGCGCCCGGCGGGTGGCCCCGGCCGGAGGCGGTGGCCGCCGCGCGCTGCGGGGCCGAGTGTGACCCTCCAATATGGCAGTGCTGGGAATCTCCTCCCGAGCTGTGTCGGGAGGCGCCTTTGCTCTGTATGTCTTAGTGAATCACCAGTTCCAGTTTGTCTTTCAAGCCTCAGATTTGATCCGGTCTATGCATAATGCAGGTGAATGTAAAGAGAATCTACTAGAGAAAACTTGCCCAGAAATCTCAAGGAGTGAAGGGGGTCCGGGATTCTACTCTGGAGCCTCTGGAATGCCGGGTGAGAGGCATGGCCCCCTGTTAAACTTCCCATGTGCTGAAACCTGTACCTCAGGCTGCAGGGTTTATTGCCAGCCTTCAGACAAGGAGGCACGGAGCCCTGCACACATGTTCCACCTTACAGTTTCTAAGCTCCCCGTGTGCCAAAAGCACCCACGAGACACGAATGGATCATCCTGATGGATTAACACGGGAATTCCAACACGTTGGAGAGAAGGATACACTGTTCCTATAAACCAAATGGGTGCTGGCAATGAGCTATTAGAGTCTATTCTGCAGCCTCCTACAAGAGGTCCCATAGTTCAGCATGTAAATCAGTGTTTGTTGCTGAATGAAAATGTCTCCATTTCTCAGTTATTCTGCTGAGAAGACCCAAATTAATAGATTTTTTTTTCCTTCTTAACAAAATGTTAAACAGTTAAGTAGTCAACAGCCATATGCAAACATGAATTAAATAAGCCTTGTGTTTTATTTATTCACAATTTTTCTGAGGGAATATTTATCAGTGGGAACTGCATCGGACCTTACAACGCACTTCCCCCTGCTCCCCAGATGGAAACGAAGCGTCAGCAGGCTGCCTCCCCGGGAAGCTCTAGAAAGTGCTGCAGGACGGGGCCATGGTTTTTCCTGGCGTTAGTGGAGGTTCTGCTGCTGCCCAGGCTCCTGAGGCCGGGCAGGGCACAGCCGAGCCCTCGCGCTGGGCAGGGATGCGGTGACGGCTTGTTTTGCAGCAGGATAACTTGAAAGAAGTGCAGTACGGGATTGAAATGCCTCTGTAATAACGCTGCTCCCAAACCTGCACCCGTGGAGAGGTTCCTTAAACCATCATCTGGGTCCAAACACTTCAAGGGAGGAAAAGGCAAAACAGACTTTTCTTTAAAATCTGTCAGGTGTCCTGGTCTGCAGCAGGCAGAGCACGGCCTCTCCATTGCTGTGTTTCAAGGAACTGCTGGTAGACAATCTGCACGGATTCTGTTACTTGGTCGCAGTCTTAGTGGCAGGATGGTTTGAACAGACACAGAGGGTAAATCCAATAATTCCCCATGCACCGGGGCTGCGCTCCACGTCGCACGTGCAGGGTTACCACTCCTCGCCTGCCCTGCCCTGTACATCTGCATTCACCACTCGACAGAATTGCAGAATCTGGGTTGTATTTCAGGCTATGAAGATGTTTGTTTTCCTTAAATCCAAGGGGAAGATTTCAGGGATTTAGAAGAGGTTGGATTTTTTTATATGGAAGAATTATATGTTCATATATATGCATATATATGTGTGTATATGAAGCTTTGTATCCCAAAATTATTCTTTGCCCCTTTTTGTTGAAAATATATATATTATATATTGTATATATAATATATATTTAAGGTTGTGTAAAGTTGAACATAGTAGTTTCATGAAACAAATTGCACCTCTTCCAAAAGAACTTGAAACCTCTGTTTCTTTATCCTTTGGCTTGTTGGTATTCGAAGGTTTTGCAGTTGGAATCCTTGGGTTTTTTTCTTTTAAATCTTAATTATGCTGAGCATTTAAGAATATGTTCTTGTTTTTGATTAAAGGGGAAAATTATTTTAAAATTAGGGATTCCAAAATTGATGGGTCTTTTATAAATGGGATTTCTTTAAAATCCCTTAGGAAAAAAAAAAGGGGATTTTTTTTTGCTTGTTTTTGATTTCAACTCCATTTTTGGTGGGTAATTTGTGTTTGGAATTCCTGGTTGCGTTGCTTTATCTGGTGCTTCATATTGGTATTTACACATTTTTATATGAATGAGTATATAAACTCCAAGCCTTCCTTTGTGATCGGGGGCAGTGACACTCTGGTTTGCTGTGGTACTTTGCTGTGTACTCTGTGGCATTCATGTTACTGTGTAAATAAACTAGTTTTATTACACTGAAGCTCCCACGCGCAGTTGTCCTTTCCTCCTGCCGGCCAGAAGCGCCTGTTTCGGAGCAGGGTGCAGGAGCTGGTGCCGTCGGGTGGCCAGTGCCGGTGCCACAACCAGCCCTGCATGCAGCTCTCCGCAGAGATGCAGCAGTTTACAGCACTCAAGCGCCTGACACAAATCCCATTAGTAAGTGTAAATAAGCCTACAAGGAAGGGATGTTAGATTAGGAAACACCTCCCCGCTCCTGCAGGTCTGCTGCTAAGCGGCTTCAGCCGAGACACGTGGCCGCGGCGTCACCCGTGGCGAGAGCAGGGGCTCACACTCGCCGCAGGGGCTGTGCCAGCTGCGATCCACGGCCCTGGTAGCTTTTCCTTCCAATTTCATCTAACACCATGTGTCTTTTGGATTCTTTGCTCCTTTGATAATTTTCTGAAGCTGTAAAATTTCCCCCTTAGTTATTAATTAAATGTCAACTCACTGCGTAGCCAGTAATCAGATTACCCATTAATACCTGCCTAAAGCAGTCCACATTGATTACAAGAAAGGGTGGACATTGTGCTATTTTTAATGCAAATGATTTAGTCTCTGAGGCTGAGATTGAATTAAAAGGGAGATCAACTTAATGAAGGATTGAATTAAATTGGAAACATCTGATTGCAATATTTCTTACATCTCCAAATTGCCGCAATAAGCCAGTGGCGTGGCTCTGGATTTATGCTGTCTCCTGGAAAGGCAGAAGAGCAATTTGCTTTAGCCATGCATGGAAAGTGTGCTTTATCCTGCAGATAGGTAGGTGCTCAGAGTCCTCAGCGATTTCCAAAATGGATATAATGGAAGAGCAAAAGATTCCACCTGCATAACAGCCGCGTGTTCATCTCCTAAGGCCACCCCTAAATTCTGGAGCTCTGATTTCCAGAGGGCTCTGCTCCTCTGCTGGCAAAGCCACCCGCCACCCTGCTCGTTCAGCAGTTATTGGCATTGTTTGAGAATAGCTCTGCTCTCCACACTGCCCAAAGCGCTGCAGGACGGGTGTGATGGCACAGGAGTTCCTAATTTGAATGCACTTATTGGCTGTGAGGAGCCCAGGGATTTCGGAGCTTCTCTGCTGATCAGGGGGCTCAGGACACTGCGCTGCACTTGGCTGGGCGCTGCTCCTCGCTCTAAAAGGGGCCCTTCTTCCCAGCTCATCATCCTGGATCCACGGCTGCTCCTGCCCCAGGTCGGACTTTGCTGCGCTGCATTTCAGTCATCTTCCTGAGACTCCAAACCGCTTTGGTTAAACACTTCAGCTGCCTTGATTGACTGTTTATGTTTTAGAAATCTGGAAAATTAATTTTTCCTCACGTCAATGAACTTCTTTGTACTTCAATCCACTGAGTGCCTTCGATCCAGTGAGCGCAGACAAAAGATCATTCTTTCCAACAGGGTTAAATGTGAGTCCCTGCCTTGCAAAAGCAGCAAACAAAAGCAAGAGGGGAATCTTGGCATCCTAAAGTTATGACCTAATTCTATCCTCGGCTGCACTTCTTCCTCTCTCCAAAGAGTCCTAAGCCCAAAACAGCCGCCCTTGCACAGGACATCCCTTGCTGTCTGCTTCAAGTTCAAGGCTCAAGCTCAACGCGAGGTCCTCCAGGAGCATCACACTTCCATCCCGGTGTACAGGGTACCTGGAGCACCGGGACACCGACCGCCACCGAGAGAAAAGCTCACCCAGGTTTATGGGGCACCCGTCACGGTCACGACTTCCCTGCGAGTCGTCCCATCCCGGCTCAGGACACGGCTCATCTTTTCTCAAGTACTCGGGGTTGATGCATTAGGAGTCTTTTTTTTGTGGGTTGTGGGGAGGGTCCACCAAAATCTCGTCAGGAATGGGAAGCCTAAGTCTCAATCCCACTAAGCTCTATGGGAGGATCCAAAGGAGACGGATCCCAGTAGCCCATTTGAGGACACCTCCTTCCTGCCTTCCCGTATCCCTGTAACAATGGGATGCTCCGGGGCTCTTCCCTTCCCCATTTGGTGCAGAGGTGCCAGAGCCACAAGCCGGATGCCGAATGTTCCCTGCCAGAGCAGACGCAGCAGGGCAGCCCCTGGGCTCAGCAGCACCCAGGGCCGGCGCCACAGGCCCAGCCTGCTGAATTAGGGCTTCTGCCTCTGGTTTTACGGGATTTCATTGTTCTTTTATTTTAACAAAAACCAATCAATAACAGCAGTACAACACACTCTCTCTATTGCTTATATATATTTTTAAAGCCTACAACGGTACCTGCCATCTCTTTCACTATGAAGATGTTCCCAAGCAGGTTAAACCAAAAGCAACAACAACAAAAGGCAGATGCAAATACGAACTCTCCAAGGGTGAACCAGAGCTCTTCTCAGTGGCTTATGGCGTGAGGAGCATTTGCAAAGGAGCTCGGCCCCTACCCAGTCTAGCCCGGGATAAAGCTGCCCTGGAGCATTCAGCAAATCTGCCCTCCCGAGACGCCCTCAGCCTCCCGGGGAGCAGAGGCTCCTCCAGCAGGGAAACCCGTACGTGATTCCATGATGTTTCCTGATGCCATGATGTTTCCTGAGCTCCGGTGCTCCGTCCAGGTGGCCACAGGTGAGAGCCTCGCGCAGCCGGGTGCTCCCTGCTGCCCCTCCTGCCTCCGCTCCTGCAACACACGCTGGGTCACCGGCAGAAACACAAGCCCTGGCAAGGGCGCTGCTGCTCGCCTGCAAAGCTGCTGCCTTGTCGGACAGCGTAGTTTGCTGTTCTGGTTGTAGGAGACTCTAACAAAAACGAGAGATGCTGATACAGGCAGGAGGATTCCAATCTTAGCCCTAGTAACAGTATCTTATTCCTGCAGCATTTGTGTGACCACTGCTGCTGCTATAAAACCTTATCCGCTGTATCTAGGCGTAGATACGTGATGCTTTTGTTGAGTTCACAGGCTTTTCTACCCCCAAAACGCTTTGTGGCTGGAGCAAGGGAGACCTGCTTTGCTCTGTGCACAGGTAGGTGAATCAGAGATCTCCAGCTGGTGAGATGATTGCCTGAGAGGGGTGGGATCACGAGGATTTCTGGGTTAAACACGTGGTTGCCAGTCAGTTACACAGGGCTTAAGAGACAGCACGGTACTGAAATCAGCAGTACTGTGCTGTAACGCGCTGGGGACTTAAGCTATTTTTACCTCTCTTTACTTGCAGGAGAACTGAAATCCGTCTGTCTCCGTGCCCGGGGTGCTCCATGCCCTGTAGCCACACGTGGTGATGCTGCCTGCACAGGCATCGGCCACTTTCTTGGTTTTGTAATTGCAAAGTAAATGCAATTAGCAGCGCTTCCTGAGGAGATGGGCTGGCCTCCTTGGGGCTCTTGCTTTGCCTTTAGCACTCCCTGCTGGCAGAAGGGAACCATGGGCGTCCTGTGGGGAAGAAAGAAGAGCCCTTCCTGCGCAGGGCAAGGCACAAGGGTGCAGGGCACCACGGAGGGGCAGCACGATGGGTCCCTGCCCCACTTGCTTCCCTCCTAATGCCAAACCACTTCCCTGAGTCAAGTTGTTTACTCGGTGTTGCTGGGATTTTTTGGAAGAGGAATTTGCTACCATATTTGTAGCCTGGATCTGTAGAAAGTCTGGAGTTAAAAAATGGCCAGATGCATATGCTGCACTAAGAAAATCTGCGTTGGGATCGTTTTCCTACCACCTGAGCTTTCTTTCCCCTCCTGTAATTGGAAGCTCGCATGCAAAAGCTGAGAATCTGCCACCACACAGCAGATCCATGACCTCAGTCCATGGAACTGGTGCCACATAATGAAAGCTGCCTCCCGAGGATGTGGTGAGGATTGAACGATGCTGGTGAGGTCCTTGGGCTTTTCAGATTGCAATAACTACAGAATAGCATGGTCTTTGCATCTGTTATTAATACACACCAACCGTGCCCATTTTCTAAGCATCTTCCCTCCGAAATGCTTCAACCAGGCTGCTTCAGCTAATCAATAATGTTAAGGCAGTCGGTACAACTATCCAACACACAAACTTCTATTTTTTTCTCTTCATTATCTTTTAAAACAGAATTCATCTCATTAAAAATAAATATGAGAGGTCAGATGCACAACAGTTTTTAATGCCAGGAGGAAGGGAACATCAGAGCACGGATTTGATCTCCTTGGCGTTTGGAGAGATGTCCGGGAGGTGGCAGCAACCAGCACTCCAGGGAGCCCAAAACCCTGCAAGGTGAACGCCTAAGAACGGCTAAAAACGGGGCAGCAATTAAATGTTTTTATCGTCTAGTCGCCATGAACCAAACTCGTTTATTTTGCTCTTTGCGGAAAGGCAGAGAAAACAGGGACTTTCATAATGTTGGACTCAGCGTACGGGTAACAATAAAAATAGAATAGCACTTGAAAATGACTTGTCAATTTGATAAAATTTATAATTATTGGAATCATTTATTCCCCCAACAGAAGGCTATCGCTATAGGTCCCCTTACATAAATCAAGAAGGCCATTAAAAATAATTTCGGGAGGAGAGCAATTTGTTTTGAGATGAAGGTCAATCTCATTAGATCGCTGTAGCAGGTATCCTAATAACATCCTGGCAGGAGCGAGGTATCTCATTACAGAAGTTGTATTTTGTTTGAAATATTAGCTTGTCATTAAGTGAGCACTAAAATACACATAATATTGGAGAACATAAATTATTCCTCTGAAGAAATGGCCCACAGTATTACAGAGGCACTAAAACATCAATGCGGGCTTGACATAAAACTTAACATTTTATGTTGTTTTCTCTTTTCTAGCCGGATTCACTGACTCGAGAGGAGCTCGTTGTGTTGTTCCTTATGGATATGGAGCCCCAATCAACTTTTACAAGAATTAGCCTGGCAATGACTGCAGCGCGAGCCCTGGCGTCCACTTTGTGCTAAGACTTGGTGCTTTGACTGCAAGACCCGCCTTCCTCCCCAAATAATCGGACTGAATCACTGCTCAACCACAAGGGTATCGAGCATCTTGGGCAAAGAGGTCCTCGTGCCTCATGGAGACCCCGTCTGCAGCGCAGTGCCCAAGCCAGCCCGCACCTAAACCAAAGGGAAGGCGCCTGCACCATGTAATGGGGACAGGGACACACTCATGCTGGGTGATGTGACACAGGTAGTTTTATGCTTCTCGGTTATTGGCAGCTTTAAAATGCCCTGTTTTCCTTGGGAAGCACTTTCTGAATGGGTTGTTTCCCTTAACTCCAAGGAACAATTCATGCCCTGAGCTGAGAGTTGCATAACAGGCAGTTTAAAGACCCAAGCCTGCTCGTGTGACCCAGCAGCGGAGCCGCTCGCTCAGGCTCCCTCTGCATTTACGGCACTGAGAGCCCGCGGGACACGAGCCGTCTCACCGCTCTTGGATGCCTCCTTTAGGCAGGATGGACAACCCCTGGGCTCTCCGCTGGCCACATCTGCAGCTTGGGCAGCCAGTGCACACAGTGTAGACCAAACCAGACATCGGGGAAGGGGAAACACCTGCCAGGAGCCTCCGTTTTGGGGGATGCAGCTGGAGGAGCTTCGCTCGGAGCGGCAAGCCCAGCTGCCCACGGTGCAAGCGCCCTGGCAGGCAGTCGGCGCCGCTTGCCTCGGGCACCATCACTGAATGGCCAGGGGAATAACCCAAGTTAAAAATACAACCGTCTTCACCCCCCTTGAGTTATTTTTTACCATGATCTGCTCCCTGCTTGTCTCCATGGTTACTCAAGCGCTGACAGCGGCACCGCTGCAGCACCGGGAGCGGCGCGAAGGCAGCGCCCGGGGCAGAGCTGCCTGGGCGGCGCTGGGAGGGCAGACGCCGGGACGGGAGCGCTGGGAGGGCAGACACATCCCACATGGATCCATGCAGCTCTAGCTGCAGGCCTTGAGGCCAACCTGCACCTCCTCCTTATTAAGCACAATGCTAAGGCACTTCGGAAAAAAACTTGTATCAGTGACACATTTCTAAATGAAATCCTTTCATGTTTTGTTTGTTTGGACTATTGTATTCGTTCCTCAGGTGTATAGGCAGAATGGATTCTGATTCTGGCTAACAGTTTATCTTGAAACTCTGATTTCTGTGCTACTACTCAATTCTGAAAGAGCTTTCTCCAGCATAATGCTACAAAATGCAATGGCTGGTATCAAAAACGGGTTAGAATAAACCAAATTAGAGCATGCAGACATCCTTCGTGACATGCAATGTATCCGAATAAGAGGGTATTATTTTATTACAGAGTTATTTTATCTAAGTTTTATTTAAATCCACTGCATTTGTATATACATATTTTTGTCCATTTCATTATTGAAAACTACATTTGATAGAGCTTAATTCAGATGATAGAGACCACATGAGGAAAAGCCAACAAACTAATGTCAGCTTTTTTGGTTCCCCTTAGTCATGAAGGATGTTCCTGGTTCCCTCTACATCACTTCTGTGGCAATAAACCAGACAGCTGCAAGTCCATCAGAAAGCGAAGACTCGCCAGGAGTGACTCCTGTGAGACCCTTCAATACAAGTGAAGGGCAGTTAATGTATTGCAAGTCTTGACCAGGGCTTCTGGGCTCTCGCAAATCAGAAGGGATTTAGAGGTAGGAGATTTCTCCTGTTCTAGAAAACATGAAACGCCAAGTGCACTGCTGCCCTCCCCACTCAGCACTGACAGAACCCGTCTCATCTCTGCTCACCAGGTCACAAGGCACTGGGCATCCACAGAGGATGTTATCCCCTGATAACCCTGATTCCATATAATGACTAAAAACCTTGGTTAGGAAAATGTTTGTGTCAAGAAATCAGTGCATCCCTCAACCTCCACCGACATTTCCAGGCTCTTATATAATTCAATGTATTGAAGAAGCTTCTAATTACTTCCTCAGAAGATAATGAAAAACATGAGATTATTCCATAATATCTGACTCTTCCACATAGTTAGCTCATTTTTAGTACATCAATAGGTTTATCAATAGGAATGATTTTTAATCTTTGCAATGCACCGTACCCACACAATTTAACTCCAACTGCTTATATAAAAGGAGAGCTGAACTGGGCTTAATTCCACTTAAGGGCAAACTACATCATAGCGCTATCTGAAAATACCGCCATGACGGCAGTCACAAGCTGGATGTTGTGAAATGTTTAACGAGCATGAAGAATTTAAAGGAGGCTTAACTGGATTAAAGACAAAAACACACCCCAACCATCCATCCACATCAAGAAGAGGGAGAAGATCTAAGCAAGCGAGGCTCCGCTGGCGACACTTCAGTCCGATTCGGCGGGGCCGGCTGCAAACTGCAGACAGTTGGCAAAACGCTTGTTGCAACCTGCCTGCAGCGCCCGTTGCTCCCCTGGGAACTGCACCGGCTCCGCTCCGCTCTGCAGGATGGCCCTGCTCCCCTACCTGTGCGGACAGGGAGCTAGGAGACCCTGCCAACCATCCCCATGTAGGCAGACGGAGCGATTTTTTGCTGCCGGTGGCATCTTCCAAACCACAGGCCTCATTGGGGCTCATGCCGCACTCGGTGTGAGATGGAGCACCGGCTCTCACTTGGCACAAGTGGATTCGAAGCTGCGGAGATTGGTGTGCCTAGAAGCTGCTGAGGATCCTGCAGGGAACCAGGAACACGTCGCCATGCAAGAGCGTGAAGAAAGCCCCGCACAGGCACCTCCGACCACAGCTTCGCACCCCGAGAGCAGCAGCAGGGCAAAAGCAAACGCCATCCACGACCGCACGTGCTCTCCCGCAGGGGACGTACCTCAAGCCACGCTTGGGAATCCTCCTCCGTCCTCCCGGTGAATCCGACCTCTTCACTTCCCTACACGTGCCACGCGGCAACCAGACGCTGTCATGGAGCAGCACCTTCCTCCTGCCCAAGCACGAAATCCTGATTTCTTCTTGCTTCCTATTACACGTGCAGTCTTCAAACGAGAACAAATGCCAAACAAAACCCAGAAATGTGCCCACTGCACACCAAGTCTTACATAGACATTGCCAAATATGTACTGTGCTGTGAAAATACAGAAAAATCTAGAAAATCCGAGCAGACTGCTGTACTTGTAATCTCCGCATTAAAACCGCATGGCAGCATTGTATTAAAACCTTTGAAAGGATTCTCAAATGTCATCATTAATCCTATAGTTTTTTTCTATCAAACTAATCTTAAGCTTTTCTTCCACCAACCTTCAGTGCTTTTACAGTGCTTTAACATAAATGTGTTTTTAAAGCATCGCACGTCACAGAACTGTCAGATGCAAAGCACGAGTTGCCTGACTACGCGTTACAAGAGCAGAAATCGCACGCCGCCGTCACCCCGAAATGGCAGGAACTCGCTGCGAAACCGCCTAACGGCGCCACGAGATTTGCGCTTGCCTTTTGGGTCGGTAAATTCACCTCTGGAGCCGGCCGCTGCTGTGGCACGAGGGAAGCTCCATCCGTGAGCGTGAGGGAAGCTCCATCCATGAGCGCGCGGGGCCTCGTGACGGCGGCCGAGGAGAGCGCAGCCTCCCCGTGGCGGCGCGCGGCAGCGGCCCCTGTCCCGGTGCGTGGGGAAGGCGCTCGGCGTGCCCATGGCCGCGGGGCAGCGCCCGCTCCCCTCGTGTGGGGATGGATCCCGCCGCGTCCGCCCATGGATGTGTCTCCTCCAGCCCAAAGGGGCCCTTTGAGGAGGGGGTGAGGCTGCCCGGGGCACCAGCATGAGGGGCAGCTCCGGGTTGCAGGGGGAAATAAAACCCAACCCCGAGAGGCCGGGGAGAAGCGCTGGGTGCAGAAGGGCCCACATTTAGGAGCACTTTAGGCACGAGGAGAACGGCGGGTGCCATAACGGGCTCCAAGTGCAGCCCACGTCCCTCTCCAATCCGAGGTCACTGCGTTTGGCTCCGCAGCCGGGCAGGGCTCTCCCACGGGCAGCGCCCGCCATGCTGCAGCTGCCTCGGTGCTGATTAAACCATTTCTCTTCATTATTATTATTATTTTTCTCTCTCTCCGCGATGGAAACGTCTAACTCGGCGGTAGCCGTGGCAGCAGGGGCCTCCCGCGGGCGGCGGCGCCTTTAAGGCGGAGCCGTCCTCCATCTTAGGTGCCTCCTCCCCCCGGCGGCACGTGACGCGCGCC
>JAWLRI010000280.1:437908-449011 GCA_034781795.1 Crypturellus tataupa
ATTACCTTATCACATTGTTCCTTAGCAACGTTATTTCAGCCTTTCATAATCATGCAATACCGCCAAGGCTCCCACAATGCGCTAAAAAGACTCAGTGTTTGGCAAGAACTGCAAAGTCACTGGCCAGTGGCTGGAAAGATGCTGACACAGAGAGAGGCAATACAGTTTTAAATTAATTTAAATTAATTCCTTCACAGAATTGATCATCTGGTGGAAGCAAGCTCTCTAGAGAAGTGTTCTCTGCATGGCAAGGAGCCCCACCGGGCCTGTGGATCTGGCAGCACAGGAGGAACTGCTCTCTGGAGAAGACTCTCCAAGGCTCCAAGCAGCCCCCCAGGCTCATGCCCTCCCAGAGCTCCACGCAGCTCCCTCAGCCCACAGCAGTGCTGACCCTGCGGAAGCTGTTTGCACACAGGGCACTCAGCCACGGAGGCGAGCAGGAGCGGGGAGGGGATCAGTGCCCTCCATAAACTGCTAATTTTGCCTTCTAGCTCTGCCCTGCTGAACACGTGTCCCTCAGCAGACCCACTGCTCCAAAGCGCTGTGTATTTCCTGGCTAATTTTCTAGCAAATTTGTTGCTAAGTGCTTACCCAAGCTTATATTCAGGGAAAAAAAAAAGCCTTACAAGCAGCATCTTCAGGACGGCGGGAGTCATGCAGGGCACCCTTGTCCTGCTGGTCTCTCTCCCTAGTTCCGGAGGGCCCGGCGCAGGCTGCCCAAGGAGCGGCTTGGTGGGTGTCAGTGAGCAGTACAGAGGCTTTGTCCTGTACAGCACTAGTGTAAATGAGAGCAAGCACGTGGACCATGACTGAAACAGCAAAGTCAGTGTATGACACAGTCCCACCACACACTGGGGTGCACAGAGCCCACTCTGTCCTCCCCTATAGAAAAACGCCTGAAAGGAGCAAGCAGAAAGCTCCTCTTCCCAGCTCTGCGAAGCAGTTGCTCAAAGCGGCGCATGAGTCATAACTCGTTTTATTGAAACCTGCTCTTCAGGCATCTGGAAGCCAGTGGTAAAGATATCTTTTAACTCCTTTGTCATTTAAATTCTCTGTCACTACTGCATTAGACACTCACCGCAAAGCAACAGTAGTTTACTGAGACCGGTAGAGCCTCGAGTGTGTGTGCACAACTCTGAGGCTTCCTTAATAATTATATAAATGAATGAAGTCCTGTTCGTGCACGGGAGAGCACTGCATTCATTTTCATTAACGATTATGAAGGAAGTCTGAGCACTTAAAAAAAAAATCCTTTAGTATACAAAAGCCACTGTGTTGCTAGGGGAGAGAAGACAGTCCATTCCATTTTGGGGGAGCCAGTGGGAAGTGCAAGGAAAGAATGTCATCTGGCAGTCCGTATAACAAAAGAAGAAAAATCTTCAAAAAATCTATCTTTTTCAAAAAGTGGTGTTCGCTCTTAGCTGGCAAGAATTATTTCAATAACAAGTTGTAGAGAGTGCTACTTCAAAGTTTTAAAGTCAATGGAGTTTTGGAAGCAATCGCTAAAATTTTTATCCAAAAGTGATTTAACTTCCCTAGTAAGTGATGTGTACAAATGGCACACACAACTAAACCACATATGCACGCAATGTATGAATTCCCACATTCTTGACTACCCATTCCAGCTTCAACATTTTTTCCAGTGCTAAAAGAAATGAATCAAACTTGCAATAGGATGTGCATATAAATGCCAAAGAAAAAATTAAAAACAGCTGTCATTTAAAAATTACTGAGCCTGGAATACTTTGTTTAGATACTTAATGCCCTTATAAACCCTTTACACCATTGTGGGTAACCAGCTAAAGGTGGAGCTCCTAATGGCAAAACTATTCTGGATTTGCTTGGCTTTTTTGGTAGTTTGACCTTTTATAGTGACCCAGATGATTATAAAATTGTCAGGATCCATGGGGTATATTGTCCTGAACTGAATTTTTTGAGCTGTGGTAATTCATCCATCTTAAAAGCATTTTTGTTGCTGCTGCCGAAGAGGAAATGTTGTGGCCAAAGACAAGAAACTCGGGGACATCCTGGATAAATACATTGCCCAAGGTTTTATTCGCCTCAATTTGCTCTGTTAAGAAAGAGAAAAGTGTTGAGACCATCTGCAAACAGAATGGCAATAGCTCGCAGTGTATGAAAAGTTTCTGCAGCAAAGCAGAACCCCTCAGTCAGCCTAAGAGTACAAAGCATCTCAGTCAATACTTTATGAGATCTCTTTTGAGGGCTTGTCAGCATAATTATGGTAGGAAGAAATTTATCAAAATAAATCTTTATTTAATGATTGTTGGTAGCTGTCATGCTTAAAATTGTTTAGATACAACACAGGAAGAGAATGAGACAGGCAAGTGTTATATCTTGTTTAATATTCTAAAAATAACACCACTGCCCTGCTAAAAAAGACAAGACATAATGCTACACTTGAAAAAAAAAAAGATTTCTTTGTCATTATTTAGAGTGAGTTCGTCTGTATCTATACAAGTTGCAATACGGAATAGGCAGTCTCAAATCTCATTTCAGCTGATGGGGGATCCCTTCAGTTACTTTTTTCCTTTCCTTTTTATCTTCTTTGGGCACATGTGAAAGCTCATGGGTCAGGTTGCCATGTAACATGCACAAGCCCGAAAGCAAAGCTAGAAGAAGCTGCATCATCACCTTCTGCATTACCAAAGTAGCACAGGCATCTGCTGTATGTCATTTCTATGTCCATGTCCAGAATTCCTCCTCCCAAGGGGAAGGCAGCTGCAGTACAGCACTCACAATGTCACTTCAGGACTCATCCCAGCAGTGAGGTGGGGAAAGCTGCGTGTGCTAGAGCAAGGTTCATCTGGCCATTCCCTATTACTAGGGCAGGAAAGTGGGTCTGAGTGTCAGGGTAGGAACAGGTGGAAACAGTTTTCAAGCAGATTTGTATATATTTTACTACCTCCCTAGTTTCGTTCACACTTGTATTTCTGCAGGCTGCTACCACTTATTCCAACACAGACATCAATCAGCATGAACAAGCACGTTGGAGGGTTAGGGCCCAGTAAATATACCTCTGGCAAACACTGATGTTGCTATTCAGAGACCTAAATCATATAACGTTGGGCATAGATCTTGAACAGCCTCCTGGGCATCCTTCTGACATTACTCACATTGAGTAACCACAAGCCATTTCAAGGTAAAAAAATGCTCCTGGGGGCAAAATACAACAGCACTGCAGCCATCACAATCAGAGTTTTGTTCACAGGACAACGGGAAGAGGACCTCAAGTATCAGGTCCCACTGAACCACACTCATGATGCCTGTAAATTATGGAAATTCAGTTAATGCTTATACCTTACCTGTAATGATTCTGTTCCCCTAACACATTAGATTGTCTAGAAAAGCAACGTCTCTAAAAGCATATAAACACTTTCTAAGTGGCTGTCCTATTTAGATTATGCAAGACCCAAGGCAGCACTCTGCACCGTGATGTCAGCACTGGAGCCTGGCCTGACACACAGTTACACAACTGGACACGAAGTGGGGAAAATGGAGATGTTCTGGAGCTGTCAATCTTTTAAATTACATTTTAAGTACATTGTAGGCACTGGCAAAATGTCACCTGTGCAAACAGCAGTGCAGAGAGTTAAAGCTGATCGAAGATACCCTTTCTAAAATTATTTTATTTATATTTTTATTTACTCCTCTTCTCATGGATCTGTCCTGATTTTCCCTTTCACAGAGTTTTGGCAGGGGTGCAGAAAGAACGTCAGATGTACATAGCTTACAACTGAGTAATCTTCCATTGGAGGAAGGAAATCACTTTTTTATTGTTATTTTTTGCAAAGTTTTTCTTACTTTGTGCATGAGCTATCAGTCTAGAAGACCTCCTGATATTTTGCATTCCTTCCACACTGGTTAATTTTTCATTGGTTGCAAGAAGCACATGGTGAGGTTTTGGAGCTGGCATTGGTGGTGACTTGCTTGTTATCATCAGCAGAGAAGGGAGCTATCACTGTCGTGTTTCCTTTCCCAAGAAACGGGATAAAACAAGTCAATATGATCCCCTTTTTAAACAGTTCATGTAAGTTGAATCCATCTCAAAGTTTCGAATTGAATAGACCTGGAAGTATGTCACAAAATGAGAGAAAGGTCAAGGTTGGAAGGAACCTCTGGATACCACCTGGTCCAATCTTCCTGCTCAAGCAGCATCACCAAGTTAGATTGCTAAGGACCCTCTCCAGGTGTCTCTTGAATATTTCCAAGGATGGAGATTCCACAACTTCTGTGGTCAACCTATTCCAGGGCTCAATCACACCCACAGTAAAGAAGTTCTTCCTAATGTTCAAACAAAGCTTCTTGTGCTTCGGTTTGTGTCCACTCTGAAGCGATTTGCTTCACTACCTGAAAAACGAGATCTCAGCTGCATCTCAGGTACATGCATCCACCCATTCTCTCTCATAAAGTCCCAGCACCATGGGCTGTATGGAGGCTACCCCATTTCTTCCCCTGAACAGTCCTGGCCTGCTACTTGATTTTCTCAGCTGTTCCGCTTCAGGCTAGAATATTTTTTACATGAAATGGAAATGCAAGTCAAGCAAAATACTCAGCAACGTGTATAAATAGACTGACTATTCACCCAGTGAATCAGGAGACTGTATTTGGTTTATGTGTATGATTCCAAGCTAATCAAACATATAACTGAGCTTTAATTATTATGCCCAGATTAGAATTTGTCAGCATAAAGCTGGGAAACTTCTCAGATAAAACAATATTGGTAATGAAGTTGGCTTTTAATAGTAAGCACTAATAAAGTTCAGTTAAAATAAGTCTTTTATTCATAAGTATTTTCTATAATCTTCTGTCTCTGACACCTGAGACTTTGCATGAATTTCTTTGGGAGGCATCTTGGGACCATGGCAAAACCACTCAGGCAAGGTCTCCCTTGCAGATGAGGAAAGTAAGATCTGGAACCCACGTCTGTCACTGAATATTAAAAAAAGAGATGAAAATCTTGGAACAGAACCCCTCTGAAGTTTTGGGGAACATTTCATTGTGATCTGACCTTTGTGGCTAAAGTCCATTGCATGTTTTTTTATGATGAAGAAAATATGCATTTAATCCAGACCTGTATGGTCAGGATCCCTCAATGTAAATGTATTAAAAACAGAATAAACCAATGAAGGAAAGTGGCTCTCTTCCTTTCTCCTCCCAGTTACCTCCTCGACATCCTCCTTAACTGACCTTGGTAACAGAAGAATTTTTCTTTAGGGTGTGTATTTTATACTTTGACAACTTAGTACAAATATTTTATTGTCAGAACTGGGACACAGTGACGCTTGTAATCCAAATACCTATTCTGATTGAATGTGTATGAACTTGTACATGTGTATGAAAAGATTAAGCTTTTCTATTCACCCTCTAGTCCTCACACTTCTCTTGGAACCAGCAGTATCATTCAGGCAAAACATTTCTTTTTCAGAGAAAAGTTACTTGCTTTTAGTGCTTTTTAAAAAGCTTTATTTCTGTGAAGCAATACCTAAATCCTTATATTAAAAAAAAGTTTCACACGAATGTTAACGTTACCTCCAAACGATGCATGTTTGTGTGGAGTGCCTTCAAAAGAAGCGCTTCACAAAATCCATTTGCATCAGGGGGTGTGCTGGTGGACTTCCATCTGAATGTTGCTATTGTTCTAGCCTCTGTCACATTTGCTTTCCCAGTCAGTCTCAGATGTAACTTTCCAACCACAAGAAATTGTTTTGAGTTGTCGGCAGTCCAAGCCATCTAGATTTTCTTTGTTTACTGGAAGATTTTTATGCCCAGTGAGAGGAGGCGATTTTGCTAGGAAGCTGCTAGTCATTGTGGGGTGAAACGGAGGCGAAGGATACATTTCAGCAAGTCAAGGTCCTTAACAGTAGGTATTTTTTTCAGGTTGCTGGCTGCAGCCTAGCTGTGAGTTTGGGATGAACTATTCACACTGTGCTTATAAGGAGCAGGAGTCAGGTCATCTGTTACTAAACTGAGCAGCCTATTGGTTATCCATCTGTTCAAACTACACAAACAAAAGCCTGAGCTTATGCTGAAATACCACGTGTTGAGGCTTCCTCCTCCAAGAACTGTGGAGTTTAGCCCATAAGTACTAATTTGGGTAGAGAAAAACTGGATAGCAGATCTTTGTTTTGCTTATGAAAGTTCTGTGTGCAACCAGGGAATTGCATGTGCCCCTCACCTCTTGTCCTGCTGCAGATCAGGTCAGCAGTCTCGTTGCTCACAGGAACGAGTATCTACACTGTAGATGATTATGTGTGGGCCTTATCTCTGATTTGTTCCATGGATTCTTCTCTATTTCTAAATTAATCTTGATAGATTAGATAATCTGACTGTAGAAAATAGAGTCTGACAGGGCCTCTGTCCATCCTTATGCCTCATGGCAGGACACATGAATGTATCACTGCTGGCATTTTTTTGTCTATCCTATTCTCTAAGGCTTCTGATGATTGAGAGGCCACAGCTAGCACCTCTCAGCAAGCTATTTCAGCTTTTGTCAGTCCTCACAGCCTTCACTTTCTAACCTGAATCTTTTTTAGATCCTTATCTTGTATGAAATTAGATCAACTCTGCTGACATCAGTGAAGTTTTACACCTAAACATGCTCTGAAAATACAACCTAGTACTGTCAAAACTTTCCTTTCACTTCCTTCTTATTTTGATTCCCTGTTCCTCCTCTTTATCTGCTGTTGGATTCATGAAGTTTCTTCCAATTACATCTAAGCAGTGTGAAAGTGCTGTCGTTCACTCCTACACACCATCATCAACATTTAGCTCCGTTTTCTGTTCATATTTCTGAAACTTTCAGGTCGTCATCTTCACACATCCCCACTACAGCTTCCTATGCTTGGTTTGTGAAAACCACATCATACATATAAAGACATGTTTCTGAGATCATCTCCCAGTCTTGTCTTTCTGAGCAAATAAACCTCCTCTTTGTGATTCTCACTTGGCTTTCCGAGTTCAAGTTTTCTGAGGTTACTTTAATGCCACTCATAGTGCAAGAAGTCAACCAATTCCTAAAGCAAGTTCAGTACACTTGCCTCATTTCTTTTCTGTTACTACATGCATTCCTCAACACCTTTAGTGACAACAGCATCAAGTGTCCATTTGTCTTACTCCATAAAAGTAACCTTCAGGCTTTCTTCACTTTATCCTACCTGAATATAGCTTTTCAGAAGTGTTCTTCAAGACTGTTCTTCTGCCTTAAAGCTCAATTTTACTGAAGTGCTTAAAAGAAGCAGTTGACAGCAAATATATAATTAGAAAATAAGAAGTACTAATGCCATTTTTAATTAATTAATTTGACAAGTTTGAATACAGCTAAGCCACAAATCATTGCCAAAGGCACATGCACACAGCTAACTTTTGCAAGAATGACTTGGCTACCACTGTGGCTTTAATCTTTCATCTGTTTCTTCTAATTTCTTTGTTCACTTATTTGCTAGGTCTCTTGTCTTAAATTAGCAGCAGCCCTACGGGTAGTGTTACTCACTGTGTGCTTTTGCAGATGCTCACATTTCTGCAGTAGTTCCCACTTCCACATGCACTGCAAGTTGTACTTAAAGTCCAGCGTAGCCTAGGTTGTTAGCTAGAACTCCACGTCCTGGCATGACACAAGTCCTGGCATGACATATCATGGATAGTCTTGTTGTCTGCTCCTAGGCAAAGGTACCACAGTCATTTGCCAAATTTTGTGCAGCAGAAGTGGGCTTGCTTGCTCACAGTGCAGGCATCATCAATAGAGCTTCCTTCAGTAAAAAACCCTTCCCTTACCTTTCGACCAGCGGATGAGATACTAACACAATGAGCAGGTATTTCCTACATTTGCCTTGAAGAATGCTGTCTGCATTCTTGCCCCTGGATAAAGGATGATCTGAACTTCAGAATTTACATTTGACAATGATTCTTGCAGTCTAAGACTTGCAGTCTGCTGTGCAGACTGTTTGATTTGCTTAGTGTTTGGTCGATTCTTTACTTTGTCTTTTGATTAAATAAAAATATATTAACATTCAGCACTTAGAATTGCTCATAGGTAGTACTTTGTAAAATATTTAAAGACAGAGACATTAAAAGCTTGTCTGAGAATTGGACTGGTCATGCTTTCCTGGTATTTTTAGTTTTTGTTGTTCCTTTACTTGATATTCCTTCATGCCCTTGCAAAATTCCTACACTGATATATATAGTCTTGGTTTGTCTATTATACTGTCTTATCTATTGTTATACGCACCTATTGTGAATCTGTTTTGAGCTGTATCTCTGCATGACTTCTCTTATTTTCCTTTGTCCAGTGTATCCTGTGCCTCTACCTGATAATAATTAGTGACTTCAGTGAGGGAAAGCTGATACTGATACCCTGCAAATATTCTAAAACAAATAAAACAATGGACTTGCTGAGGAAGTACTTGCAGGGAGAGGACTGCTTTGGAGGGAATAATTGCCTTCACTTTTCTCTAGGGATTGCTGAATAACTACAGAACATTGGCACATGTCATGCAGGCACAGATGTGCTCACTTATTCCCATTGAACATAGTCTCAGCCCCACTTAGAGCAGTGTAACCCAGCAGCACCACCAGCGCACACGCGAGGCTCCGTGCAAGACGAACCCGGCTGCAGTTCAGCACGGCTTATCAGTGGGCTCTGAGGAGATCTGCTCCTTGGGAGGGCTGGAGGCCACAAACACCTCCCCACGCCTCACATGAGTGGCAACAAAACCCAACTCTCTACGGTTGGTGCCTGCTATTCAGAGAACAATACTGGACATGTTAATGGAGGTAGCAAGAGCCTTATGAAAGAGCCTTATGTGCAGTTAGATGGATTTGGCTGAATTCAGCTGGTATGTCAGGACTGCAAGTTTCTCATTAGTAAGAAGATAGAAATCAAAGGAGTTTGATCCTTAGTTTATGTAGTCACATGTGAAAGAGCCAGTGTAAACTTGGTTATTCCAAACATATCTTTGAATTTGGCCCACTGTAATTATTTATGTTGGATCTTCCCTCAGGACAGTTTGAAGAACTGTTGTATTTTGTGGCAGTGTTTTATTTCCAATGGATTATATTGAGAGTTTGGAGAACTGGAAATAACACCTTAAAGTTCCTTTCATGTATTTTTTTAATGTTTTCCATTCCCTCCCATTCAATTTATAGGCAACTTGCTGGGGCCTTTAAAGGAGCAATTGCCGCATTGTTTAGCAAAAGCACAATGCCAGAAGTAAGTAACAAGCTAAACAACACCACCTCCTCATTTCAGTGAAATATACATTTATGTCATTTCAAGTTTCTGACTTAATTCTCTATTTTTGTACTTGCAAGCCTTTGAAGCTTCACTGCAGCTTCTCTGGCTTATGCATTGCAGAATGCTTCTGCAGTAGAACAACTTTGCTTGACAGTAGCTTCATTTCCCATAACATCAGTCACAGCACTCATCAAAATGAGACTAGTTCAGGAATGTCCTCATCATGTTGTCACCTAGCACATAAACTTTATCATTTCTTGCCATGCCAACTGACTGCTTGCCCGTTGCTCTTTCTAATGAACTCCTAGCTGAATACTCTGGTTGCTGATGACTGGTTGCTGGCTATGAAATCAGCTAACAACCTCTAGATCCTCAAGCGCACATGAAGGAAAATACGGAATCCTCACTGCAGGTCCTGCTGATTGCCGCAGGACATACTGAGACTTATGGTGTTTGGATCTTCTTCACAGCGATTTTGTGAATGTTTCAAGAAAATGTGATACAAATTTCCTGTAGTTCTTTCATGGCTTCTACACTTGCATCCATCTCATTTTTAAGAACCAGCTGCACAGCTGGAAATATTAAGTTGTCAACATAAAATCACCTTCAACTTATATGCAGGTTAGGTCAAAGCCCCTTGAAAAGATCAGGTTAGGGAAGGAAGTGACAGGCAGATACCACAGAGAAGGTGAAAAGAGCCAAATTAGAACCACCAGCTTCCATTTTCTTAAAGCCTTTTATCCCAAGATATGTAAGTGCATCTGTTCTGTGTTTGGCTATTGTAGTGCTGCCTAAGGAGATAAGCGGATACACCTTGAAATGTTTTAAAGAACTAGGAATAGAGAGAGGTTATAAACAGTTTTTAAATGAGGTATGGCTCAGAAACAAAGCAGAGGACATTTTCATTTTCTCTTTTCCTGCCCCATTTGCCCATCTATTTTTCTTCTTCACTCCTTCCAGGGGAACTAACCATGCTGAAATTTAAGTACTGATAAAAGGAAGCTTGATTTCACAGAAGGCAGAAGATGCCCTATTACTCCAAGCAGGACTCTGACACCATGACATCACAGCCCTAATTTTTGGAAGAAAGGACAATGTGCAGAAAAACTTGCTTACCCTTGCTCAGGGCCCAGCTCTGGCTGGGCTTTGGGCCTTGTAACAAGAGAGCAAAGAATAGGGAGGAATAGGCCAGGCCACTGCTTTTGATTTTTCTAGAGCACCAGAAGGAAGACAGCCTGGGTAGTAACATAATGAAGCACCCTGAAAATAATACCTCAGATATTTTGATAGGCTTGGGCTGCGGCTTCTAATGTTTGAAACGCTGCTTTCAGTCCTGGAGCCAGACAATGTTCTCGCACAAGTCGGAGAGGGACACTCTGAAGTGCATGCAAAGAAAAGGGATGTTGGTCACTGTCACGACAAAGCAAAGACATTACTGGGAAAAGACTGGTGACCTACTCCATTCCCCTGAGTCTGAGCACAGCAACCCAAAGATGACGGAACAGTAAAATAGTTGCTGGCCTTCGTTATTGTCACCAAATGTTGTGAAGAGATGTAGAAGACAATTAAAACCAGATCTTATTTTTCCCCCAGAACTGAGATGCTAACAAAATATAGAGGATGTTCCTATCAAATGTAGGATTCTCTCCACCCTGCCATCTTCCTCCACCACATTTTTATATTTAAGAACAGACAGTCTTTGTGAGATGTCTGAGAAGCACCCTGCTTAGTTACACGAGTGGCAGTTGCAAACACCAAGGCTGGCTGGATGCATTACACACCCAGTTCATCTGAAATGTAATTTAAGACAGGGCATTTATTCAGTTCAACAACATAAAAAGCAGAGTAATTCT
>JAWLRI010000280.1:479000-489822 GCA_034781795.1 Crypturellus tataupa
TAAGTGTTTTATACTTCACTCTATGCTGATCCCTCTTGCTTTCTTTTCCCTGAGTTGTTGCTTGGGCCTTGAGCTGCAAACTTAGGATATCAATTATTTTAACACTGGCACAAGGATCATTGAAGAGTTTTCAACATATTGAAGCTTTTGAGATTAGGGAGAAAAGAGCTATTTCTGCATCTATCACAGCTACAACAGTCTAATAACTTACTGTTTATAATACATCTTAGTTTGTAAGGTTAAAATACTATTTCTGATCTGTATTTACACTTCTTACATCATACTCCAGCTGCTGCAGCTTGAAGTTAAAGGTAGGCCAGAAATATTGCCTTCCTGAGAAATAAGCCCCGTGATATTTTGCAGTGAGGGGATCTCTGCTCTGAGGCATGCTTCACAGAGAAGTGATAGGCATATAACAAGCTGGTTGTCTAGCTGCTACATACCACAGATTAGTTGTCATGCCTTGGTCAAAACAACCAAGTGTGAAATACTTTTCCCTTCCCTGATAAATACAACATGTCATAATAAAAACACAGGCTCCTCTCTGACTCTACGAAAGAGGCTTCTATTACACATTTTTTTCTTAGTAACTAGTCGTATAAAAATGAAGAATATTTGCAGTATCCTGTGACTAATATTTGTACCAAGTTACATGAATTAAGAATATTACTTTCATTTCACCTGTCATAAGATAAAAAATGACGGCAGATGAATGCAAACTATTCATTTTATGGACTTTGTTCCAGAGAGTTTCATCTGTGTCACCACATGCTATAATTTGCATCTGGATATTTTTCAGCTGAAATAAAGTTAACATCACAAGTAACTAGTCAACTCCCCCTCATATTCTGGGGGTTTGTGCTATTCTAGTACATATATAGAAAGTGCTGGGCTTGTGAATGATGCTTGTAGGAGTACAACGGTAGCAGAAAGAGAGCTACCAGCTCTTTGGATTTTGTGAACACAGCCTTTCCTAATCCACCTTCAGAAACACTTGATACTCTGCACTCGGATTTTTAGAAATGTTAATTAAGCGCGTAACCGATCTGGGGGAGAACTCTCAAAGGTCACTTAAAGGCCAAGCTTTGATGGGAACAAAAAATGTACAGTACTAAAAAGTCTGTTCACATGAGCTTAAACAAAAAGTCCGAAACTTTATCTCGCAAAAACACTGGCATTTTGGCTCTCTTGATACACTGTATGTGAAGCTGTAAGATTAGAACAAAACTATGCCTGATATGAATCTGCAATAAGGAAGAAGTTAAACAAATTTTCACAAGCAAGCAAAAAAAGGAAGAATCCAGAAGCTAGTTTACAGTTCACTAATCAATTCTATATGTAACTTCTGACCCATTCTTATACTGAGTCTGGTATAACAGGCTTTAAAATGCCAAATATAGTTCAGGGTTTTTTTTTCCCATATTCCTTTTTGGGGGAGGGAGGGAGGGAGGGGGATCATTATTTTGCCACAGTTCCCACATATTCTGCTGTTCATTTACTGTCTAAATGTACCATAAACTCTACAGCATCTACACAACGCAATAGGATAATGTTAAGCTTGGTTTGGGCAGCTAGGAGTAATTGTCATTTCTTATCTACAGAGTCATTTTCCAGGTTATTAAAAGGTGACAGTCACCAAGGAGTGCCCTTTAAAAACCTGCTTTGTCTATCACTGGTTGAAAGCCTTTTCAAATTAATGTCTGAGGGGTAATTGCAGTGTTGCTGCAGCAGTGATGCTCAGAGGACGTAGATGAAGAAAGGTCTGTGGGAAGAGAGAGGTATATTTTAACAGGTCAACTAGTATAGCTGGAAAAAGTAGATCAAGTTTTCAGGACACATACCTTTTTCTTCAGGTCAGAAATAGCAGCATAAAAATTAACTGCTAAATACAAATCAAAGGAAGTTGATACTTACGGAGTAACAAGGAATAAGATTCTCACTGTTTCCTCCCCCTACCATCCCAATACTTAATGAAAGTAAAAATAAGTAGCTCCAACACTAGCAACATATTTCTGACTTCCCATCTTCCATCTCTTATGTCTGTCATACAAACTTCAACTTAATTTTATGCAGCTTGTGGGTTTTTTTCTTTTTTCTTTTTTTTTTTTTTTTTTGGAGGGGCCGTGGGGGGTCTTCTTGCTATCTTGCAAGGAACTTCTGGTACCTGCGCAACAGCAGTATGAACCCCAAGTGTTCACTTGAAAAATCAAAAGCAATGCTGAAATGGGAAATGCCCATTTTAAGGGTAATGCATGCACAGAGGTAGAGATTTTAGCAGCTGACTTCAAAAGGGAACAGAAAGGACAAAAGGACACTAAGTATGAAATAGCAAAGAGTTCTCAATGTGAAGGAAGGCTGACAGTACACATCAGGAGAAAGACTTCTCTCTACTTCCCTTTCATTCTGCTTCTCCATAGGCTTTGCCTGTTATATCTACTTCAGTGTCTGTTGCTTGTTTCAATAGACTGGTGAAGAACCATAGGCTGGGGAAGCTGAGGAATTTACCCATATTCCAGGGTGGGGGCAGCCTGGGGGCAGAGCAGTCACATTTACTGGGCCTCATGAAACTGGCTTTTGCAAGAGGGATGATGAATGTGGAACTAACTATTTTCAGGACATACTACAAAGCTCATCTTCAGCTTTTCACAAGCTCAAAACTAAGCAACACGGCTGCGCTCTAACAGACTACAACAATTCTCTGCAACATAATGACACTATTTCTCTAGAAGTTATGAAGGTGACCAGGAGGAAAGACAGGGAGTCAGTATTAACTGATTAGTTAAGATGCAGCACTTGACCAAATAGCTAAACAGACTAGGCCCTACAAACATGTAGAAGTGATGTCATCTGCACACTGCCTATAGAAATACCCAGGACAAGTATATCCATGCTCCATGACAGTAGTAGGTTCAATAAGTTTTTGGGTGGTCCTGGTCAGTTTTCTGTGTCAGCTTCTCTACTAGTTGGGGCCTCTACAATGGGGACAAAGTGGCTCACTTGGCTCTTCATGTTCATTATTTTCGGAAATACGGAAAGAGCCAAAGATCCTATCTGAAAACTCTCACAACTTCTCAGAGTCATTTCAGCCAATGATGAGAATTCCTCAACTCAAGGACAAGGGTGTTTGCTCAGACAAATGAGATGTACCAGCCACCCTGAATGAAAGTGGCCAGTGCTGGAGTATTCTTTAGCAAAATAAATGTCTAATAAAAAGATATATTTATCACCAGCACATGTCCATCAAGTCCTTCGTTACTATTTCTGCTCGTGATCTGAAGATGGTAAGCACATAAAAAGCAAGCCCCATTGCCTTTTCAAATTCTCAGGTTGTGAGGGCATAAAATCCTTCCTGGACTGTAAAACTACCATTGATGGTAAGAGAAAAGGTGGCATGAGAACCAGTTAACACAGAGGAGTCCATGAAATATTTATCTTTAAAATAAAGACTTTTTGATTCAAAGAGATTTGTCAATGGAATAGTTTATTTGTTAAAAGAAATAAAAACATGACCTTCCATGAATGATGCTCAAGCCTATCATTAGCCCCTAGATGTAATATGTATGCTATAAGGTCACAGCCAAAGCCTTGGAACAATATTTACTGCAAGTGAAATCTCACTGAGATGACAGGCATACTCCCCAGTCAGTCCTGTGAGCAGAGCTACAGACTTGCTCCATTTCAGTGGATTTGTAGAGACTCCCAATGCTTTTCTGAGAGATTCTGAAGGACTTTGGGCCAGGTTTTGAACAATTGCAGAGTGCTCTAACTTTCTGCCAGTATGAGAGCTGCTTGCAGCACAACTGGAAACAGCATCTCCAAAAATGCTTTTCACTTCACTAAAAACAGCAGAGAGAAAAAAAAAGGTGCTACTTTATATTAGTAGCAAGCACTGTAAAGTTCCGCATTCTAGGAGCATAATTTGACTATATGAAATTATACAACTGTCACAGATCTAATCTAAAGGATATCATCCACTGAAATGAAACAAAATCAATTTGACATTTACCAGCTGCACAGTAAAATTGACTATTACTTGGGAAAGTTCATTTTAACAAAATTAACTATCAATAGATTCCTATATTTAAAAGTTGTAGTATACAGATATGCTTTTCCTATACTTCTCACCTGTGAATTAAGGAGCTGTAGCAACCATGTGTTTTGAATGAAAGTTACAGCAACAGGCCAAAACAGATGACTTTTTTAAAGAAAAAAAATATATCTGTAGCTAAATGTGGTTGTTAATTGAATTACGTAACTTTCTCCTTTTAAAATACATCTGCCTAAAATTAAACATGAAGTTATGACGATCTGTATGAAAGCTGAAGTACATTGTAACTCGGTGAAGTGCTTTCTGCTATAAAAGAGAGATGGGATTCAAGCATATTCCCTGCCAGTACTTTGAAGAAAGTTAGAGATTTAAAATAAAAGTCATCGGACTTTGAGCCAGAGTTTGGTTAAGTGATAATGCAGCTTTGGACAGCCTCAGCCTCCTCAGCAAGTACAGAAATACCATTTTAATCCCTTCATCTTATTCAATTCAGGTTAATGAGATATTCTTACAGTTGAGAAACTTGGCAGCTTACAGGAAACTATGCTTTCCCTGACATCAAACAGGGGAGTTGGGAATCTAATAGTTTTACCACCTGAACAAACATGGGCCTTTAAGTCAACAAATGTCTCATCAAGACATTGGCTACACTGTGCCGAACACCACCACCTCACCAGACACTCGGCTAATCTTAGAGACAACCTTTCTGGTTCACAATCCAGCTGGGGGGATAACGAGTTTCTCTTTGCTTTCTCCCTAGACAAGGTCTCATATTACATTGCAGTAAAAAGCTGTGTGATAGTTCACTGTGATTTTCATGAAGAAATATAAATTTGGCAAAGAGGATCCATAAGATATCAAAACCAATCAAAACCTTTGGAGCTGTCAGTGATGATCTAGACTGTCTTCCATTATTTTCTCTTAACCTTGGACTTCAGTCTTCCATCTCTCAGATGATACCAGTATGATTTGCCTCATGTATTTTGTTTATGGTTTTACTTATCTTTTGGGGTTAGCAGAAAGCTTCAGCTCGAGTGAGGACCTGATGCCTAAAATAGAGCTGAGTAGGTTGCCACACATGTGCTTAAAACTAGTTAACACTTCTGGATGCCACGAAGTCTTTTCAGTGCAGCAAGACAAGGTGCCTCTTCCTTTGTACTTATTTGCTTGTGTGCTACTGGATTCCACTTGTGTGCTTTTATGCAGAGCTGTGACAGCTTGAGTGAAAACGCAAACTCCATTAGTCCAAGCAGGCCTTCCAGTTTCAGGTTCATTCCACTCATGAGTACATATACATGGTGTTTTACAACAGATATCAAGTTGCATCTTTCATGACCCAGGCAGTGAGCCCGAGTATATTAAGCACATCATCCTTAACAAGCTAATTAATAAATCACCTGACCCATCAGAGGAGGCAAGATGGATGGAATGAACTTAAGTGAGCATTGCCAATATTTATTTTTAATGTCTAAAATAGTCAGATAACATGATGATGAATATAGATAAATGTCTAATCAATATTCCATATTTTAGAACTTAGTAGTATTATACTGTATGTATTCTTTAATGTATAAAAATAACCATTAACATTATCATTAGGAATATGTGTTATTAGGCATGAAACTTATTTTAACCTCAATATTTTTAAAATTGTGCTTAGGTTTTGTGGAATATTTAAATCCCAGACTTGTTTAGTATTGTAAGGAGGTAGCAACATCTGAATTTCAAAGCTGAAAATCTAAAATGTATGACTGCTTCCCAAGCCTGCAGTGTCAACACATCATAAAAAAAAGCAAAGCTGAGAGCAAATGCAAGTATAGCTTGCACAAGGAAATTCCACTTTTGCATTCTATTAATTATAAAGCAAATAAAATCTAATCAAACAGATTTTTAAAGACTGAAACAGATCACAGATATGTACAATTTATGTTCCTTGTGAAGCTGAATATATTTTAATAGCTACATTCAGATGACAAGTAGCTTTGATTTTTCACTGAGATGCAAATGACCATCTCTTGGAAAAAAAATATATATACATATATATATTTCCCTGAGGTGAATAGCTCATGTGCATATCCTATCTGTTTGAATTGAATTGATTCAGTGTGGTTTCCTCAGAGCAGATTTAAAGCTGAGGAAATGTTAAGCTGACCCAGTTGTACAAGCCAGAAGTAATTAATTTTGATCAGCATAGCTTCAGCAAAGGAAGGGCTGTTAAACGAAATACTTTGAACCCCTTCAGCTTATTCTGAGAAACTGAACAGAGTCACCCTAATAGTATTTTCAGCACTATTGAAACAACACTGGTTGGACATTCTGTTATGAATGGGAGTGGAACTATCCTCAATATATATCAAGTTTTAATGCATTAAGATCACCTCTCATTCATAATCATCAACAGAAACAACATAGCTATCAATCAAAAAGCCCCAGTAGAATAGGGAGAAAGCTGAATAACTTATTCCCTTAAAACTAGGAAAAGAACAATGGTAACACACTCAGAATATCTCTGGAAATGTGACACAGACAACAAAAATTCATATTTTATTCCAAATAAACAATACTTTATGCCTTGTTAATGCCACTTACATTAAGCAGTGACTTAATACAAATAAGAGTGATCTGTGGAGAGTTATGTAAGCACCATACTACAGTTAGCCAACATTATTTTCCATTGAAAGTGTTCATAGGAACGAACACAGTGGCTTACCGCAATGGCTAGAGGCCAGGTACTAAAGTTATACGAACGTATCCAAGACAAGGACATCCTAAATTATCACTTCTCAGTACTTCCCATCACCATGTAACTCAGTGACACCAGGTCTTTGGTTCCGTAATAGTGGGGTCGCATCCACAAAAATCGCTACCACACTTCACTCCCTTAGAAGAGGCTGTGATGGCCAGCAGAGATGTAGGAAGCTCAGGGCAAGCATATCAGGGCACTTTGGATCCTGCAAACTTTCTGTAATCCAGAGTTTTCTTACAGACACATGAGATACAGAATACAGTAGAGAGTGATTAGAAATGAGCCTGTGATTCCCAGACAACTTCTTCACACATCCTCCATCCCTTCTCTGCTTCATCAAGTTGCACAGAAGCATTTGACACTCTTTCTGAGATAGGGCTGCATGTTATGTGGCCCTCTGACCAGCTCTTGTCTACAAGGATGTCCAAACTCCATCAGCTCTGCAATCTGGTCTGTATCTAAGTCCAAGAAGTGATTTCCTGTGGCAATGCTGGATCTGAATCAGACCCAGGCAGTGTATACTTGACCATTACTGACAGGCTCTCCTCAGTGTTGGCAACTACTGCTGCTGATTCCTTCCCAAATTATGTGCTACCCTGCACTTTCTTCTTCTTTTCTATATCTGCTGCCAGGATAAAACTCCTTTGTTTCTAGTCTGCCCTCTCTTGCTCTTCACTCCTTTAGCTTGTCTCGGTGTTGCTGCCTTTCAATTCCCACGACACTGAATACTTCCTTCACTTTCTGCCATGGCTCTCCAGTTCTCCTTTTCTATACATTTGAAGCATCCTCTCCACCTGCAAAGTTTTCTCTGTCTTCATGTCCTATTTCCTTTCATGGCTAGTAGAATGTTTTATCTGTTGCAAAGCAGCATAAACACTCAAGCTGTCATATAAATTACATGGCTTGCCAACAAAAATAAAGGAAAAGAAAATACTCTGGCCCAAATAGTCACTGCTGAGGCTGCCAGAGCTTTCCTTCTTCTTTTATAGCTGCCTCAGATGCTGATTCTCATTTATACCCACTTGATTGACCTGTTGGCACTGCCAAAATGGTGTAATGTGTGTTTAGACATAAATCCGAGCCAGGCCGCAATTCTGCAGCACAATGCTGTACTCTAAACAGAGTTCTATTCACTCGAGGGTGTTTGAGATAAGGAAGAGGGATATGCACAGAAATGGCTGTGCAGCACCAGGCCCTGGCTATCACAGCTACACTCACCACACGATTGGGTCTGTTCTGGGCCAGCAGCTACTCTCTGCACCCAGGACAGCCATAATCTCCCTTCCTCTTTTAGTTAAGGGCAGTATTTCAGCTACTGCACAGGGCAGTAACAAGCAGCCACTCTGTGGACACGTGAGTCTTGTTTTCCCCCTTTGGGCGTGCTACCGCAGTCACTGCGGTCTCTGCCTCCCATCTCCACTCTTAACATTTCCTCAGGCAAAAGCAGACATGCTTCCCGCATCCTGCGGCACCACGTTCCAGCACCATAGCAACACCAGGAACTTATATAATCAAGTAAAATACTCCAGGGAATAGGCCTAATAAACCGCCCAAACCCAGCCAACAGACCCCGAACAAACAGCCTGTCTTCTGATCAACAAAAATGTGCTTGTAATTTATATTTCCATTGAAATGCAACACAGGAGAACTCGCAAAATCAAAAATGCTATGCAAAAATGCTAAAATATACTTTTAGTTTATTGCTATTGAAAAAATCATTCTAAACTAACAACTCATCTCACAGGGTACAGGGCAAAGATCTTTGCCTCTGAGGTCAGTTTTGTAAGCTGCAGGAAAGAATCATGAGGGTCTCCACAGCTGAGATAGCAAGGAATTCAGATTAATAATTCCCTAGATCTAAAAGTTCCACAGGGTCCAGGAATGAAAGATTTCCCTAAGCTTGGGTTTGGCATGGTGTGGCTTACAATGACATTCCTTATCTTCTCCCAATTCAAACTCCTCTTCCAGACCTCTTTTTTATGCAGCCGCTTATTTACCCGACTTGGAGAGTCATTTAATTGGTTCCATAATAGAACAAATTAACCGTTACTTAAATGGTGTGTTACATTGTAAGTGTGTTGCATTTTAAACACATGGAGAACTGCCACAGTTTTGAGATCACATGTAAAATTCTTATTTTACAAGTACTGCTTTGTCTCCCTCCCTCCCACCGCTCCTTGTGCTCTCCACAAATATCTTGCTACTCCTTTCTATGGCCATTCGGAATATTTAGGTTTACAGGATATGTATCATGAATTTTTATCTTTTGAGAGACATCTAGAAAGCTCCTGTATCCCCATGATTACTTATTACTAAAGGTCAAATAGCCCATCTTCCTGCAAATGAATCCTTCACACCTACTCTTGTCTTGTCCATTTCAGAACACACTGTGAATCCTAAAAATAACCAGAAATAAATGTCACCAGAACAGAGGCTTTTACCACATCCATCCGTGCAATAAACCTTGCTGTTAGTTTTTCACTGCAACTTTACCCTGCATTTTACTGTCTTGTTCTCTACATTTCTTTCTAAATTGCTAAAAAAGCTTTCCCTCCTCCCCCTGCCCTTTTTTTCCCTCTAAAATGCTAAAAAAACCTACACTAAATAATTCTTATGGCAATTCTTCATACGGGCACATAGTGCAGATTGGCAATTTGTATGAAGCTGTAATTAGATTTTTCCCTGCAGAGGTTGCTTCTTCTGTGCCAGGGCAAAGATCATGGTTGCAACTCTACCAGAATGGGCTGGACCTGGGCTATGCCTTGAACTCCCAGCTGGCAATTACCACCTCTCAGCTGACACCCTTATCATAAGGGCTCCATTCCAGTCCAAAGTCAAAGAGATTAGTTTACCCATAGCTGGGAGGCAGTGTGAGTGAACCTGGCTGCCTCTGCGCCAGAGGGATTAGGCTCTCCCACAAGATCAGCAGTAGAGGCGAGGCAGCTTTAGACGACGGCCTCTCTCCTCCTGCTCCCTGCCTCCGAGCTGTTCCTTGCCACGTCTCGGCTCCAGCCTTGGTGCGATTTGCATAGGCTCCATCTGCCGTCTAGACAGCACCCAGGAGCTCACAGTTGCCCAGCAGGGTGGTCTCTCTCCTAGCCCATGGCTTGAACAAATCCCCAGCACTCTGAAAGGGTGAGTAGCAGAGGAGCTTCGAAGCTGCACACAGCTGGTAAGTCAGAAATCCAGGTTGGATGCAAGCTGTGCTTAACTAACATGGTTAATAAATGTGATGGGGAATAGTGTCGCCTGTGCATACTGTGCCCTTTTCATCTTGCTAAAGCTCTGCAAAATGGGAGGTTACCATAAGAGTCAGTGAAGTCTGTAATTTCAGCATTTATCAAACAGCAAGCTAAGACTGCCAGAGGGCTGGTGATGGTTCAGCAGTACCTGAGGAGGAATATTTCAGTGCTGAGGCTAAAGAGCACTTCAGCACTTTGTTACATGTGAACGACACTGCTGTGAGTGCCACCACATCTACCCATCCTTCAGTCCAGGGTGAAACATGGCCTCTGCAGGCCTGCCTGCATTGCACGGTGCTATCTGAGGCAGAAATTACACAGAATCATTAAGGTTGGAAGGGACCTCTAGAGATCATCTAGTCCAACCCCCCTGCTCCAGCAAGGACACCCAGAGCACGGGGCACACGGTGTCATCCAGGCAGGTTTGAAAGATCTCCAGAGAAGGGAGCCTCTCTGGGCAGCCTGTTCCAGGGCTCTGTCACCATCACAGCAAACAAGTTCTTCCTCATGTGGAGATTAAACATCCTATGTTTCAACTTGCACTTGTTACTCCTTGTCCTGTCACCAGCCACCATGGAGAAGAGCCTGGCCCCATCCTCCCTACACACCCTAAGGTACTTGTATATGTTGATCAGATCCCCTCTCAATCTTCTCTTCTCCAGGCTAACAGGCCCAGCTCACTTAGACTTTCCTCATACAGTAGATGCTGCAGTCCCTTAATCATCTTCATGGCTCTCTGCTGGACCCTCTCTAGAAGCTCCATGTCCCTCTTGTCCTGGGGAGCCC
>JAWLRI010000280.1:499148-512609 GCA_034781795.1 Crypturellus tataupa
TTTTTGCCCTAATATGGTTAAACCCTTGCCCTTTCCGTGACACCGCGAGATCTTCCGTCCGTTATTCCTTATCTCTATTTCTGTCACGTGTAACAGGTCCTGTTAGCAATACAGCTACAACCCCCACAGTCTATCACCTCAGTAAGTGATCAACAGTGTCTTGGAAAGTCACACCTCCAGAGACTGTAATAGTGTTCTCCTGTCCTCATCCTCAGAGGCTGCACTCACCTTTGAGATTTTTCCAAGAACCTTGTATAGACATAAGTACTAGTGCATCAAAGTTTCTCTGTTGGTACTTTCCGGTCTTCTCCAGCCAGTCCAACATGCACTGCTCATGCTAGTGCTGAGCTCCGGATCTCACCTCTGTGCTCAGCAGTGCCCGGGGCTGTTGGTTTCCCACAAGGCTCTGTGTATTGTAGCTAAGAATAAGGGTTACTGCCAGCACTGGGTAACAGCATGGCTATCATATACCAGCATTTGGGATGCTCTGGTTTCTACTGAAGACTTCAGAAAGCAAAGTGCATTAAAGCACTTCCCTGTAGCAAGTCATAGCATTGCACTGGCTAGATTTGAACCTCCATTTCAAAGCCGCATTACCAGTAGAAGTTAAATTTCTCAGGTGTTACAGTTGCTACCATAAGGCCTGGACTAAAGATGGTAGTAGAAAACTTCTCATTAAACTTAGCATTAATTTCTTCCAAATTTAAGGAATCACTTTCTTTAACCACCACAGAGTCTGTCACTGTTTTTGTATTGACAATGCACTGATTTCTACAGAAGTGACCAGAGCACCTCCGCACATCTCCACTCCGTGCTTTTATTCATCCGCAAATTGTCTGTGAACAAACCTCGATTTCTGCAAATTCATGCTTTGGTTCAGAATTCTTCACTGTTTGTTACCATGGCCATTGTCTTTATGTATTAACATTTGTTTGTTGTGCGCAACTTTGTGTGATAGTTGCCATTAAAATCACAGGCTGTTTTGGTTTCACAGGTAGGTCATGTTCAATGATAATAATGAATAATAATAATTAATAATAATAATGCATCAGAATTTCAGTACAAATTCTCTTGATTATAAATCTGAAATTTACTCTTGCATGTTCTCAATAATCTTAAATTTGACAGCTTTCATGAGTATTCCTCTGAATAAAATTGCCTGATAGAACATTAATGGAAAGTGAGTAGAAAAGGTATATAAACTAAGCTGAACTACCCATTAACAATTTTGAATGTTATCTATGAACATATTTTTGCTGTATTTTTGACCTATGAGCATATTCAAATGTGTATTTGATCCAAATCTCCATCTAAATTATTCAGAGAATAAACTAGTCTTTTACATTTTTAATGAATATAATAATAATTAGTATAAATCTCTAGTTCTGAATATCAAGGAAATATAAAAATGACAATCCATTTATTTTATGTCACCTGTGACTTTCTGTTATAACAGGATTTATTTTTTCCTATTCCCAGGTCACAGCTGACTTCTGATCATATGGAGAAGAAGATATGTCAGAAGTGTCTCAGGGTATACTAAAAGTAAGGGAAAAAAATATGCAGTCCTGCATAGTTTAATAAGGTTGATGTGAACATGAATATCCACTAGCTTAATAGCTTTAACTAAAAGCTGAGCATCATAGTTCCTTTTGTCTCCTGTGCTGACTTGCCTTTTTGCATAGTTTTACTGAAGTTGCATTAAGTTTTGTATTTCAGCACATTCCCACTGAGTATTAAAAAAATGGAGAGGTGCCATGTGAAGGTATCCAATATACAGCTAGAGCTGGGCAAAACTTTTTTCTGGCCAAAATGTTTTAGGTAAATAACACTGATTAAATGAAAAAAAAAATCAAAAATCATTCTGGTATATTTTGATTTTTAAATCAAAGCAATATTTCATTTGGGACTCATTTTCAAATTTATGAAAGAATAAACTCGCAAACAAACAATCCTTCCCCAAACTTGTTTCAAAAATTATTATTTTTCCAAATTTTTATCTGGGCGAACATTTCACTTCAGGTTGATAAAAAGGAACTCTCTTTTTTTATCCTTATAGATCCCCCAGTAAACCATCCAAATCAATTATTTGCCCTGCTCTAGGTGCAACAGTGTAGTGAGGTGCATTTCTTTGGCAAAAGCACCACCACTTGTGTTTCTGTGCAAGGGTCAAACTCCTGGGTTATTTTCAGAGGGATGAATAGTATGCTTTCAAGTGACTGCTCTTCCAAGAACTCTCTCTGTTTGCTTGTACTTATTAAGCATCAGTATTTTTGCTTGCACATTGAAAATTTGTAAAGATAAAATTCATTCATGGAATTGTACAAGAGTGATGATCATATGAGGCCAAAAAGAATTTGGATACCATGTTTTGTACCTACAGCAATGAAAATATGAAGGCCATGGTAGCTTAATGGGGATAAGGAATCCTTCTCTTTTATTCTACTCTTTTGAGTTCTGGATGCAGCTTTGCACAACATAAACGGTTTTGCACAACACAAAGAATATTCAAATAAAATTTATGGGAATTATAATATAAGTTGAAATAAATATCATGGGCATTTGAGTGCCTGAGGCAAGATATGTACCAACATTTCAGTTACATAAAATCCTTGTTCCCTGTCAGATTGTAATGAGAGATATGAGTACTTTCCTCCTCTAAGAACCAAGACAAATGCCTGCACAATTATACCTATCCTATACGTCATGGGCCACACAATGGAAGGACCTTCCATTTTGCTGGGGCATTGCAGGGAGTTCACAAAGAGTCAAGGGGAAAATACTACCTGTACGTGCCAGCCACAAAGTCAGCATTTGTAAGAGGTGAGTCACTTTGTGAGAGGTGAGAAAAGGTGAACATTCGTAAGATGTAAGAAGGGTCTGGACATTTTCCAAAGTCATCTTTTCTTGAAAGAGCGTTGCTGATAATGCTTTGAGTATTACCCTCTTCGTGGCAAAGCAATCCTGAATGTACTGTACTTTGTCTAGCTAGAGAACATTGCAGAATTGAGTGGGATATTAAGGGCAGAAGGAAAAAGAGAAGTCAGATGGATGTTCTGCTATTCAGTGCAAATGATGGCAAAAGTCCAGTCCTGCTGAATTCAAAGCCAAATGATTTTCCCAATGCAATTGAAAGCAAAGCGCTGCACACAGCTACGGACTGTAACACAATATTCTGGACAAAACTGTCTTCATGTTCCCAAAGTACAATTCTCTTTTGCCAAGCACAGGACAATCACTTAATCATTGCTAATGAAAGCTGTAGAAAATCATTCTCACTGCATACTAAATGTTTTGCACCCGTAGTGAGTAAATACTATGCAGCCAACAAAATCAAGTGTCTGTCATATCTACCCAGGACCTCCCCGAATCCTCTCTCATAGGTCTAACAAAAATAAAAGTTAGAGCTGATTAAAGTATAGTTCTTTTCTATGTTAAGCTCTGGAGAAGAAAGATTAGATTTATTGTTTCTGGCAGTGGGGGTGACTTCGTCTACAAAGCTATAAAAAGATGATAGTTTTACCTATGGGATGTGTTTGACCTATTGCTTGAAGCTACTTTACAATATGGTCTTTATTCCCATAAGTCCAGGGAACACCTGCAAGGTACTACCAAGGAAATAACACTGCCCTCTCCTCCCCACTTCTTTTTTTCTTCTTCAAAGACAGGTAAATCCAAACCTTTTTTTTTTTTAATATTCGTGAGAATTAATGGAAAAAAGGTGTACAAGAAACCTAAACCCCACTTTTGGGGGTTCTGTAGTTACAGAACCTAAGAAAGTTAGTTCAAGGTTACACCTGGCTCCTGCTCCTTGGGAAGCAATACTCTCTTCAGCAGAATGGATGATCCACTACAGGGCCTGGGCTCTGCCACCTTTTGTCCAACTGACGCACCTGGTGGCACAGCTCTGCCACCAGGATATTTCACCTAAAGGGCACCTTCATGTTTGTGTCTTTCTGTGTGCTCAGGGAGACATGCAATGTTTCACATAAGAATCTTAAATTTCTCTGGGGTTCATGATATTTTTCTGATTTTTAAAAAAAGCAAAAAATAATAAAGCAGCTCTATAGCTTCAGCTTCATAATTCCATGTATTTGGCGTGCATAAAATAAAATGAAGAGGACATCAAGTCCCACATGAAATGTTAACAACCTAGGCCTGAAATGGCAAACACCATTTAAGTGGTTGGCATGTCTGGTCAGCTCTCTCACACTGGGAAAGGTTCACTGCTCTGTGCTAGCAAAGCAGCAGCATAATGGAAATAATTCAAAGAGAAGCAGTTAGAGTAATTGTAAGAGGGCTAAAAATGATGATGTTTGAGGTGAACTGTGAATAACTGGATGTGGGTATGTCAGACAAACGATAGTTAGGTGCCTCGGGGACCGTAGGCCGCAGCAGCCCTTGCTTCACTGTGGGAAAGGGTGAAGCCTGTGCTTCCCCAAGCCGGCCCCGCTCTGCTGCCTGGCGACTTGGGCTCTTGCCCACATTCTTCTCCCAGGAGCACAAACTGGGAACCGCTCTGAACAAACATCATGGAAGCAGGATGATACCAGCAGTGTCTGCAAAGAGTGATTGAGGAAAGGACCCTCGCTCTTCTGGCTCTCATGCCCAGGCTGGTGCAGAGGAGTCAGTGTCCAACACTGGTCTTCACTACTGGCCACAGAGACCTCACACAGCAATATATAATTACAGGCCTTTTTTTGATCAAGGGCCTTGAGCAGTTGAGTGATGTTTCTTCTTTTCCCCCTCTTCCTACTTTTTTTGTTTGCTTTTCTTTTTGTGAGTTAATGCTAGATTTATTGCCTTAGGTGAGACTTTCAAAGCACTCATAGTTGGCCTATTCCGGCTCCTGTTGAACCGCTGGGAGTTTTGCCAGTGCTTTTAATGAGAACAGAGTTAGACCAGTGCTGTGAGCTTTGAAGCCCCCGCTTTGTGTATGCTCATGTGAAGGTGGGGAACAGGGTGCAGATAAAATGAGAACCAGTCTAAACTTGGATGCAGCAAGGGAAAATAATGCAAACAAAACCTTTCTTGTGGTTCCAAGGAATCTCTTCAGCCATTTTTTGTTCCATTCCCCAAAAGCACCAGCCTGATTCTATAATCAGCACCTTGTTTTGTGGGCTTCGTTCTGTGGGGCTACTTCTTACTTTAATGCTGATTTCATTTACCTTTTGCGGATAGCTGCTTTTCATTTAGGAAAAATGCACAAAGACCTTTTTTTTTTTTAAGTGCTCTAATGAATATTTTGTTAGTAATCCACCGCTGCTCAAGAATTTTAAGACCAGAAGGGACCCTC
Source organism: Crypturellus tataupa (assembly GCA_034781795.1). NCBI lineage: Eukaryota > Metazoa > Chordata > Aves > Tinamiformes > Tinamidae > Crypturellus > Crypturellus tataupa. The sequence continues at coordinate 504,445 of JAWLRI010000280.1, forward strand.
ATAGTTAGTTAGTTGTATGACTTCACCATGTACTTTGTAGCCTGCAAGACAATATTTTATATATTCACCCACAACTTTGTTTTGAGTTGTACTAACATACAGAATATCTGTGTGTATTGTGTGTGCGTGTTCAAGGCTATGCCTATATATTAGGGGAATGCACATGTAATCTACATGGGCTGGGTGTACCACAGCAAGAAAACATTGCCCAGATCAAAGCAGGCAAACGGTGCAGAGAACAAGCTAAACTGAAAAAGGTTTTGTTGCTGTCGTTATTCTGAGTTGCAGTATTTTCTCTTTGTCCTTAGATGTACAAAATGTATTTATTTCAATTGAGATTAACTATTGAGATTGCTAGATTAAGCAAAAATCATACTCATTACCAAAAAATACTTTCTTAAATTCGATTTCCTCATCTATATTCAAGAGCAATACTAAGAACAGCATTTCTCCTGAGTAGGTTGCTACATTGCTCTGATTTAGACATTGCCAACAGAGATGATAAACAAGCTTAAACTTGCCTAAATCACTTTTGTCAGTGTTAGCACTTCATGCAAGAGAGTAATAACAGATTCTACAGATCATGGAGTTTTTCGTAAGATATCAAAGGCAGATGATTCTAAGAATGTATTGTTTTAAAAGCCCTTAAGCCCTAGAGAAGATTTGCTAAAAGAAAATAGCAAAAATCCTAAGTGTGAGGATAAGAAACCTCTGAATTCTGATCCTGTTTCTGCTGTCAGATGCTCTGTGGACTTCTTAGAATGGCCAAGTCTCGTGATATTTCAGTTAATTTCCCAAAGGCTTTGCTGCTAGAGTCAAGTGACCTGATAATAAATAGAACTTTTAGGCTACCAGAATAAAAACTATGGCACGTATGGTTGTGGAGAATATCTTCAAAACAATCTCTCAAGGCTCAATATTATATAAAGAGTTAAAAAATCTTTTTATTTTTTTGAACTCACAGTGGGGTGTGCAGTAGAGCTAGAGTTTGCACATATTTAGGCAAATCACAGCTGATACTGAGTTTCTTGTACTTACAGAAATGCATTCACCTTTTAAAAGATATTAAACAATGACAACCAATGATTGCCTAAGAAAATATTTGAGTGCACAGCATTACTGTATTATAAGGCATGTATCACTCTATTTCATCAGTTTGTATATTATTATACTCCTACTCATTTTTATTCTTGGTCAAAGGAGTTGTGAAGGATATGTTATGCCAGAGTGGCTTTTTCTAACTGAAGTTCTGGGTAAGCATATCATGCCCTGGGGTATAAAAATGCAGTGTGAGGAGACATAAGAGGGTGCAAAGTCTGAAGGGACAATGTTGGAGGATGGTCCACTCTACATCCATTTTGGGAATGGTCCCAAAGTGACTTGTCTCAAGAAGCAAGAGTAGCTTTGCCCTGCAGCCTGGCTCAAACAGACCAAAGTAGCCAATTAATAACCAATCCGTGCCAGCAAACAAAAGTCTTATTTACTTCCTGAACCCCTTTAGCAGTGTCCATATAGTCAATATGCCTATTCTTACAAATTTGGGGAAAAACATTTAATTAGAAATTATATTGTGCTCTGGTACTATATAGAATTATTCTGGTGTAAAATAAGAAAAGTAATGCTTTCTAAAAATTGTTCTCAGAATTATTCTTAAAGATGTAAAGATGTTTGATTATCAAGACCATTCTCAGCTCAAATTTGAAGATAACTTCTCTAGCTTCTAGTTTCATTCAAGAGGCTGAAGGCTGTTTCTTCTCATTAGAAAGTGATTCCCACTCTATTTTAAAATCGTGTTTTCATTTCTGCTTTAAATGTAATATTTGGCTGTATTCCTTTAAAGATTTTTTTTAATGCACTATTACTGCAAGGACTTTGAATGAGCCTCTGAAAACCACTGAACAACACTGAACAACAAAGTTGTTGTTGCCATTGCTGCTTGATCTTTCTGGGAGGCCAGTTCCACACAAACCTTCTCTCTCCAGATTACTGCATATTGTAAATACAACAACAACTTTCAATTTAGTCAGAGGAGAAAAATGCAGTAGCTTTCTCTTCTTTCAGATCATGAATTCATTTTTTGTTTCATGAATACCAATTTCAATAGCTGCACAACCATTTACATTAACCAAAAGGTTTCAGATATAACAAATAGCATGAGTGATGGGGAGACATTCTATTTCAGATTTGCCATTCTGGAACTGAACAGAGCATTATATTTAGACATGTTCCTAGATTTTCATTTCTTTTTATGCTTTTATGCTTTTAGAGCTCTTCATGTATTGTAATCACAGGTATTTACTTGATAAATTATCTACTAAGATGATTCTTATTGTGTAGCAAGAAGATGTATGCTTTTAATTTGAGTCAGTGAACTCTGACACTTCATATTGTGATAACTCTAAGCCTATTCATTTGACTGAAAAGAAAGGGAAAGGAAAATTAAAAGAAAAGAACAATATTATTCATGCTTTATCTGCTAACCAGATCTATATGGAAAATTATTTTCCCATTCCATAGAGTTTTTGAGACTTTGCAACTTTTTCCCATGCAGAACTGGGAGGAGGAGTTGAAAGGTAGAAAAAGTTCATAAACTGATACATTGGAGGAAAAACAAAATTGGACCAGATGAACTGAAACATTTTATTTAAGCATATAAGAAATCCTTCGTCTTGATTGTGGTCTTTTAAATTTGATTTTTTATTATTATAAATTAGTTACATTTTAACTACAAAGGGGTGCAAGTACAAGTTTTACTACAAGTAAAATCAAGACACAAGTTGAAACTTGTATGTCTTAGAAATGGCCAAGAGTGCTGTTAGTAATTTGCAATTTTTTTTTCTTCGGGATAGTTTTTGAATGAGAAGACTTGCTGAAACAGCTCCTTTCTCAATGACAGTTTCAGTTGGACTGGCTGATGTGAAAAATATTCATTAGAAAGTTCTTAAGCACCTCTACCAATATCGTCTCCTTTCCACTTTTTTTTTGATATTTGCCAATTCCGGTCATCTTGGTTGAAGAAAAGGTATTTAATTTTTGAATTGTTCTAAGCCTTAGAGTTGTGCTGCTCCTTTGCATATTATTCTGAATAGCGCTGTTAAATGGCCATTCCTCTACCTTATGCACAGGCAACACTTTAGGGGCAGAAATCATGCATGAGCATGTACTGAAACAAGGCCTGCAGGAAGGACCCAGAAAGGAGAGGCAGCAAGGAACAGTTCTTTGATTTCACTGCTGGTCATTTTGACATTGCAGCCATGCTATAGTTGGAGAATGGAAAACACAGGAGAAGCCTAATGCAGGGTCAAGGAAGGGTGTCTGAGGGAACGAAGATGCAGGAAGCTAGATCAGAGGTTTCAAACAGTTTGCAGAAGAGAGCCAGGACTGAGCCCAGATCTGGAATCAGGGAAAGGCAAAAAATTCTCATTGTATTTCCTTTGCCAATCTATTTTTACTGCACATTTCTGCTCAGCTAACTGCTGCTGTCTTTCCTAAGATGCTTCAGGACAGAAGATGGTAACAGAGCTATTGGTGCTATTATTTCAATTTATCTTGCTCCAGCTCAACCAGACAATATCAAGCATGTTTTTGATACATTTAAGTTATCTGTAGAAACCAGAAGGGCTGCAAACCTCAGATCAGAATCACCCCATCACCTTTACTGAACTACATCAGTGAAAATATGTTATTCTTGCATCAGCATAAAAGCTTGGATTCTGAAGGAGGCAGAAAAATATCTATTCGATTCCTATGTCCAGTGGGGGGAATAAAGGAAGAAAGAAAAAAGGCAATTAGAAAGAGGTAAAGAAAACTACAGAATTCTCTCCTTTGCATAACGTATTCTTGTTTCAAGATACAAGGGCTTCCTGATGCCCTTCCATTCATCAGTTCTTCAGGAGAACCATTGATGAAATATGTTGTTGTCAGGACTAAATAAATAATAAATAAATAAGATTCACAGAAAAAAAAAAAAGATTTTTAAAGAATTTATTTCCAACTCATTCATTTGGCTTCTGAAGACCCAGGCCTGTGTTGGCAGCAGCATCATACCCATTCTGTCAAGTACCAACCAGGTGCCATGTCCATTGCCCAGCACGTGCCCGGGAGCTGAAGCTTCGGAGCCCTCAGGCAGCCCTGGCACAGAGCTACTGGGATCAGAAAATGCAGGACTTAAAGGCTCTGAGTCAGAGCTCAGAATTTGAAAACGGGGACTTCCAGGATCTGCATCCCACCTCGCTTGCTGCAACAATCCTGAACACTATCCCATTTACCACTATTGGAAAATTTCTTTGGTCTTTCCAATAAAAATGGATTCAAATGTATTTTAAAACAAGCAAGGAAAAGGAATCAGAACACTTGATTTAAAATGCATTTTTCACCTTCTCAAAAGAGGCCTTTGGAGATGAGATAACATTTCCAGTATTATTCCTTCTTGAATGCCTGACAGATTTTCCTAATGTATGAAAGCTTCTACTCTGAGCCCACTGCCTTTCTTAAACTGGAATTTTCAGGTGGATTTCTAAACTGGTTAGGTCTGTCTGTAACTGTGGTTCTAGGTTTAGTTATATTTTGAAGGCTGAGTACTGATTATCAACACAGATCAAATCCCTGTAATATAAAGATGCTGGTGTCATTTGATTTTTTCACATGTTTTGATCTAGTGTCAGAGGTATATTTACCATTACAGGGGATATGCAAAACTTTGTTCTACTTCCTGGGAAGAAGAATGAAGATCTTGTTGAACAAAAGGAACCACGGTTTTAATTAGTGCATCTCCATATAGTTAGGCAAAGTATAGGCAAGGATGCTAACAAACCCTAACAGGAAACAGTTCTCCTTTCTCACAAGAAAATATCCATCCCAACTGGGGAAAGAATGAAAATTTGCTGCAAAATGAAATTAATGGAAAATTTCAAGGCAAAAAGAAACTCTAATCCAGACAGGGAATTTTGTTGGTGTTGTTGTTTACTAAATTGGAATTTCCCAAAGAAATTGATTTCACTGGAAAGGGAAAAAAAAGAAAAAGATCTGCACTGATTGATTTACAGTGTCTTTAGTCTTACTCTTTGGCTTTGCCATGCGCAGGAAATAACTAACACTTGTCAGTGTCAGTGAAAATGGCAGTATCTCATGCTATGAGCATTTCAAAAACAGATCAATTTTTGTAAATATAAACAGAAGTTTTTATATTGTAACTTTTGCACTCAACTTGAAAATAAAAATTGTTCTTATTTTAAGTAATTATTTAATATCTTCTATTGCAGGAATATGTATCCCTATATATTTGCTTCCCAAAATCTAGCCATACTCATCATCGTCTCTCTCTCCATCAATTATAAACCAAAGATAATGAATAATTCTTAAGCAGTAAAATGCTACCAGTTCTAAAAACATGCTTACATGCAAGTTATGTGGGCATCTAAATCTTACTACTGGATGACATTCTTTCATTGATAAAGCTAGAGAGTTAGAATGTTTTTAGAATTGCTTTCCAAGGGACAGCATGCTGTTTTTGCCAGCCTCAAGTGTTCAAAAAAAAATCCAGTTCATAAAAAACTCACAAGGTTGGCTTAAAAGTAATGAGATTATACATAAAAATACATACTGAGGTTTCTTTATTTACCTAAAGATCTCTGAACCTGCAGTGTTCTTTTTTTCATGTGTTGCTCAAGAGGACAATTTTGTGGAACATTATTTCCTTTATGTATTTTTTTAGTGAAAGTTAAGATTCTGATATATTCCTAAGCTCCTTAACAGAGACTTTAAACTGTGACAGTTGTCAAAATGCTGTGTAATTCTCATTGGTTTGAGAATACTTATCAGTTTTGATGAAATTCTGAATTTTGAAAATACAGTAACAACTCTCTTTTTGATTCCTTAGGTGCCAGAATTACATAATCCCAGAATGGTTGAGGTCGGAAGGGACCTCTAGAGATCATCTAGTCCAACCCCTCTGGCTCCAGTAGGGACACCCAGAGCACGTGGCACAGGGTGGCATCCAGGTGGGTTTGGAAGAGAATTAGAAGGACAAGTACACAAAAGTACCTGCTAAGTAGTACACTGACATTTTTGTGTAATGTAAGGCTGCTAGATACTTACTATATATATATATGTATAGTGGCTTATACTGTTGGTCTTTTCTTAATAACAGTAGAGTTATCGTGTATATGGGTAACTAGCTCGGCAGTAGAACAGATGACCTCATCTACTGACAGAGAGAAATTACTCAGGAAGATGAAAAAGCAAACACTTCAAGGAAGCGGAGCAGTTAAGTCTCAGACAAATGGAGTGGTCCAACATTATCCAAAGTTATGAGTCTTGCTGATAGAGAAGCTAATCAACATAACCATTACCAAGAACAGTGTAGGAAAGCAAAAGAAATATATTGGTTTGGGTGTTCCCACACATTCAGGAGTCTGATCGCTGTTTGTCAAGAAAATAACCTTTTTATTTGTAGCAGGCAATGAGTTTTGCTGACCTTGAGAAGTAGTCTTCTTCATATCTGCATATCTTTGCCGTGGGGAGAAGGAGCCTCAGTTCTAGAAGATAGGCTTGTGAGAGGCTCCTGTGCAGCAGGACAAAGTGCAGGGATGTGCCAGAGCATCACACTTGGTGGTGGAAGCTTATGCTACCCTGATTGCAACAGTATAGTATGAACCATAGCTCATGAAATTTAAGCCACTATTGGAAGTATGAATTGTTGTTTAGTCTTTAAATGGTTTGTATCCTTGCTAACTGAGAAACTCCTCCTAGTTCAGTTGAATCTGTGTTGATTAGTATCCGCTTGTCTGGCAGTTGTGTTTCGTTTCAGTCTTCCTTCCCTCCCTCTCTTTGCATTGTAATTTTAAACAATTTTGAAATGAAAAGTCATTCCAAACCAAAATCCATTTTCTTTAACTTCCTTCTGATAACCTTTAATGTTCTGACCAATTTTTGAATTGGGAGATTTCTTTAAAAAACAGTTCCTCTACAGTGACTTTTGGTTTGAATGAATGGGTGTTTTGACCTAAAGGAATCAGAAATTTCCCAAGCAGTAACTTTCTGTGAAATTTGAATTTTTATATCTAAAGCTACTGGACTGCAACATTACTGTAAATGTAGATAAACTGTAATAAGTGACTAATTATGACCATTTATGACTAATCAGTACTGGGAAGGCTTTACAATTGGGCCCCTTGTTAGACTCAAAAAAGAGAATGTTTTGTGTTTTGTTATACAGGACAGTGATGCCATAAGATGCACACAGTTTCTGGGCCTGTTTTATCAGTACAAGACTATAAAGAGGGCACATGGTTTGGTAATTCCAAGATGTGTTTCAAGTAATTCAGAGGCACACCAAGAAATGAAAGCAACTGCCATCCTAATATTTATCACTCATTCTGAAAATATTAGATACTCTGCAGCTTAGAACAGACATGTAATTTTAAAACTTAATATTGTGATAAGAACTACTTCGGAATACCTAGAAAAGTTAGTCTGCTCCAAGACAAGCTCCTGCATATTACTGATAGTCTGGGATATTCATATCAGACAGTGGGGCAGTCTGGGCAGTGGTGCTGTGCCAATGTAATAGTCGTGCCAGTTGCATACACAAGCACACATATATTTTGAGTGTCTACATAGTCATAGTCTCTTATGCAAAAATATTAAAACCAGAAAAGATTCACTGCCCATGTTTCTCTGACTCCTGCCTAAGGGACAGCGGAGTGGCACATAGGCAAGCCATTTTCAAACCTCTCTCCCAAGCTCATGACACTAATTGAAGAAGGGCACCAAGTAAATACATGATGAAACCTGTTCCCAGGTTCTTCCAAGCTGATTTTGTTCAGAAAATGCTTTAAAGCCTGCAGCCTAGTGCACACCTCTTGCTTTTAAATATACAGAGTGCTATCTGCGAAGACTCTCATCCTCACCTTCTCAAAACACTGTATCTTTGGCTGGGGCAGGCTGGCATCCTGTAACCTGGCTGCATGGCTTTTCACGTATGAATCTTTCATAGAAAGGATTCAATTATGCCTTAACTTCTTCTGAGTACCAACTTCAGAATATTATAACCATCATTATAAGTCATCTAAAACTCTAAGCACTCATCAGTTCTGGGCCCCACAGTACAAGAAGGATGTGGAGCTGCTGGAGAGAGTCCAGCGCAGGGCCACGAGGATGATCAG
>JAWLRI010000280.1:519495-542942 GCA_034781795.1 Crypturellus tataupa
CTCCTTCTCTGGAGATCTTCAAGACCCGCTTGGATGCAGCCCTGTGCCACGTGCTCTAGGTGGCCCTACGTGTGCAGAGCCTTCCAACCTTAGACATTCTGTGATTCTATGACTATTCAGATTTCTTTCTGTTACTCCACATACCCGACTTTTCTTTCTGGTGATTACATTTTCTTTTTATGCAACCTATTAGATGCTACTACCTCTCACTTCCTGTAGCTAGCAGCTTCTACTGATCTTGAGTTCTCAACCAGGTCCTTCAAGTATCATCCCTCTGCTTGGGCTTTATTGGCCAATGCTTTTTGCCTCTCAATTTTTCAGACTAATTCATCTGTTTCTTAAAAATAAATAGATTCCCTTAATGCTGTCAAGTTTTTGATATTGTCTGGGAAAGAAGCATTATCTCACAGTGTTATGTTACAGCAGTTAGTTTTGTAATCATCTTGTTCAAGCAATGCTAAAAATATTCAGTTACGGAACTGGGAAAAATGTAGCTAGCTACTGTGCACTGCATTATAATGGGACCAGCCTCCGAAATGACTGTATTACTGAAAGACTAAGATCTCCTTGGAGTCCTTTTAAGCCATTTCTGGTTATCAACATGTTGTGAGTGACTGATGATGGTGTATATGGGCTTCCTATGCTAATACAGCTTTTCTCACCTTACATTAGAAAACTCACCACATTTGTGTCAAATTTTCTATCATGCCTTCCAAAGCACCTCAGACTGAATGCATGTGAAACACCAACCACATTTTGCTGTCAGATAGGCAGTTTTTCATATGATGAATATTGTGAGCTGAAATTTTTACTTCAAGATTGTGAAACTCTTTCCTGCTCTGAAATACATTTAATTCCAGATGTCTGCACCTCCCATCATTTGTCATTGGTGACCTCTGAGAGGCTATAGGATTTGGTCAAACAAACATTTGGCTTTTGCAGAAGATGCATCTCTCATCCCATTTCTGATTTCAAAAAAATATTAATTGGAGATACTTTCCCGACTAGATACTTTTTGCAGGTAGTACTTTCATTCAAGAAATATGCCAACCTTCACTCTCTGTGTAGGAACTTGACTGGTTATATGTATTCATAGTATATACGCATCATAACTGAAACACTTGCAACTTGTGGGTTTTGTATAATCCCTTAATGAATTTGATTCCATAGAGTAAATTTGAGCTACACATAGTCTAACTTCCATATGCTGTCTGACAATATCACTTGTAGAGAAACTCTTCTCACGTGTCTCATATCAACATTTGAGAAGCAGCTCCACAGGAATTCAGATCAGAAGAATAATTTGGTGTCATCTTGAGAGCTGTCAAGCAGAAAGGATGACCAAAATAGATACAGTTCTCTTCAGCACATTATGGTTACCATATGTGTTATAGGAAGCATATTATAATATTCTAAGACAATGCTTAATGCAGCCCAAATAACAGGAACCTTTCCCACCCGTATATTATTACAACTCATGAGCTAATTGCTCAGATCTGTTTGCAACCCTTCATATTCTCACTCTATCACTAATCAAACTCTTGAATTTTAGGAGCATAGATATTAATTAAAAGTGAATCTATGGATCATCTGCTGAAAGCACTTGGTGGTGTCAAATATGGTGTTAGATCCATGAGTTAACTACAAGTGACAAGGTCTATTGCCAGGGCATGACTAGGGTAAAAGTTCCTAGGGCCACAGGCCAAAAAGCCAAAGGTCGACTGGGAAGGGTCACAGTCAGCTGGAGTTCATTAGCCTCCTAGGAAGCAGCTCGGAGCAGCAAGAAAGGGTCAAGGCTGTTTCTGATAAGAAAAGTAATGCATTTTTTGGAATACAGTGAAATCCAAAGAATAAGGTTCAATCTTATGCTATAGTAAGCATTTCTCTAGCTTTTTTTGTTGTTCTTCTTTTTCTAGAACCAAAGTATCCTTAAGATTATTTTGATCTTAATGGCCCTTCCTGAGAACTTGGTGGTGAGGAATACAGATAACAGACTTTCTGTATAGATTTTCTATATAGGAAAATACAAATGCTGCTAAAGTTTTTGGATCGTTACTCCAACGATTATTTTTTCCAAATCTTATGATCTAGTGTATTTTGTTATAGGCGGGATTCTATGGGTCATGCAACAAACAGGTAGTTTATTTTCCCCAGAGAGTGAAGCCTGCTAGTGGACTGTAACTGGATTTGGTGCACAGGATGACTTCTAGGAGTGATTTCCTAAGGAGAATGTGGAAAGAGACATTTCCTAAAAATAGGAGAAAAATGAATCTGCATTCTGTCTGAGCCATGGATAAAATAAACAAAGATCAGAGATCTTAACTTCCTGAAGGAATTTGACTAATTAGCTGCAACTTGCTCTTAGCTAGCATGTAGCACTGGTCTGTGGCAAGTCGTGTCACGCTCTCTTTGCCAGCAGGAACCTGCTTGCATAAACTCCCTAGCATGATGGTCCCACTATATCTATGCGCTTGGCACCCTGCTTGGGCTAACTTTGTAGCAGCCTGGAGAAGGACAGGCATGCCATGCTTGTCATCCAACTGCACCATGCCACAAAGGAAGCTGCAAGGGAATGCTGGCTTGGATAAATGCCCCGGGCTGGCACCTACCTGCAGCATGGCAGAGCTTCTACTCGAGTTCAGGATTAGGATATGTTTTACTTTCCATATACGGAGTTGTGTACCAGAGACAACATTATGCAGTACGGAATAGGTTGGGGAACTTGAATCATTCTCTAAAGCAAGAAACTTTCTTGTACGTGCAATTAACTGCTGGCATGATCCCTTCCTTTTGACAGCTAAGATCCTTACTGGGGACTTTATAAAAGGAAGGCACTGGAAAAAAAAAACAGTCTTTTTGCATTAACACAAGATGATTGAGGGAGAGAGAAATTTTTAGGAAGGTTAATAATTTATGTGCGACACGAGGTGAGGAAGAACACTTTATATTCTATCTATTTCTGCATCAACAATTCTCACGTTGTCATCCTGTTCCCTACTAAAACAAATGATAAGCATTTCTAATGGCCAAGAAACCTCATCTAGTGGTTCTCAGCATTTCCAAAATCCAGTTTTCACTTACATTCAGTAGTCTGATATTGTATTTCTTTCCCCTCAAAAATCCCAATCAGTTTTACTGAAAGAACACCCAAATCCTGCTTGGCTATTGCTATTACAATGATGACAAAAAGCAAGGAATATGCCTTGAGTAGGAATTACATTAATACTTCACCAAGACATCCCATGGATGTGACTAGCTGATCGGATGCATCATTCATGCTTCTTCTGTAATTTTGCACTAAGAACTACATTGAGCAGACAGGGAATGGTGAGAAGCTGACAGTACTGGGTTACTGAAGATCTAATAACTCTTTCAACATAAATAAAAATGACTGGAAGACTTGAAAGTATGACTAGAAAGTGCTATGTTGGCTTAGAAACATAACGAACATTTTATTTTGGTGCTGATCTCATTTTATAATAGAAGATCAGTTTGAAACGTCATAGATAGTGAAAAACAAAGCATTTGAGGTCTACAATAGTTTTAGGTATATTTTCTATTAACAACTTTGGGAAATTTCTTGAGTGAATGGGTTATTTGGCAAAAATATCACTGAAGTGGGAAATGACAAGCAGCGTGCTTGAAAGCCATATGAAAAAGAAACTTTAAACTATGCTTTCTTGTGGTCTATCTCTTTGAAAATGGAAAATTTAAGACTCTCATGTAGGCAATGTGCAGCTTAAGTTGTCATTTCAAGTGGAAGTTTTGAAAGAGTTTCAAAGTACTTTAAAGCAGCACTAATACGTATGTACTTCCCATTGATACAAACGGCAGGAAGTTCTGTGGAGATCTGCAAGTCAGGGTTTCTGTCACGATGGATAGCTAGATTCATTCACTTAGCCAGGTAGGTCATGTAGATTCAATGCCCAAAGGGCTGTTCATTGAAACTGAATTTCATGTAGCTGTTCTTTAATCCTCTATGGACAGGCATGAGGAACAGGCTAATTTTGCACATTACCTCAGAACTGACTAAACCAGGGACTCAAGCCATTCATTGTTACTCATTCAATTGGGAAAGTTAAATAAGATACAAAGTGTGCTGGATGGTGTCTGCCTGCACTCTCTCCAACATCAGAGGGACTTTTGCCAATGACATCAGTGGGTGGGGACTGGACCCTCAATCTCCACTCTCCAGCACTGATTTAGTTATTTTCATTTGTAAGCTCTACCTACAACCAAACAGATTTTGTTCTTCAGGACTATGTATTTTTCCCAAGCAGTAGGGCTTATCTATACTTTCTATGCACCATTCCCATTAATTTCAGTAAGCTAAAGCTAGCTAAGCAGGCTAAAAGCATCGCGCCTTGCAAATAATGGGTGTTCTCTTGCCTTTATAAAGCGACTTTCACCCATTTATACCTTTATAAACAGGTTTTACTAGGATGACCCAGAACTGGAGAGGATTGAGACGTATTAGTTGTAGAACAGCTGAACTATTCTGGAAGCAATTGCTTTGGATAGCTGGTGCTAGACAGGGCAGATCTTATTAAAAAGATCATGGTATGGAGGGAGTGCAGTGCCTCATATTGTTGTGGCAGCTCCTCTTCCTCTGCATTAGTTTACTACTGTGTTAGTTATGGGTAATGGTTTTGTGATGGATGACCTTGTAAAAGCTTGGACAGGTTGACTTACAGTAGTTACTCTAGCAGGTAGAAATCAATTGATAAGATGAAGTGAAAGAACAAGCTTCTGGAGCTTGTTTATAATTTACTGATGCAAAGATCAGGCAACTCCCGAGTTTGGTGTTTTTTTTTTTTTTCTCCTGGAAAAAAAAAAAAAAGGAGACATTAATTAGGAAGTCATATTGTGCTTTCTGACTTTTACAGTATGGAACAGAAAATGATTACCAGTACAGTGGATATTAGAGAAGATGGGCAATTTTCTAACCAAACTGAAAGAAACTGAATTTTCTTTGTAAAAACATGGTAATTCAGTGAAAGCAGAATATGTCAATGTTTCTGCAGTTTTCTGCTGTAACAACTGTATTTCTCATTAAACGTCTATTTTCTCCTTAAAAAAAAATCAATTTGTAATGAGGCATTTTGATAATATTGAAATTAACACACTGATAAAAAACAAAACCCTTTGGGAGTTAAGAATTCACTCCACAAGAAACTTTACATCTTTTTTTGTCCTACTTCATTCCACAGTCTGATTCCCACCCCTCTTGATTAGCTGTTCTTCTGGCCTCTGGCCATCATATTTGCATTGGGAATTTTTCCAAACTTTGAAGAGTCAAGTTGTAAAAAGCCATCTTCTAGTTGGCTGGTTAGTGTATCTTGTTTTGTCATCTTTTTCTTTAGTGGAGAAAACTCCACAGACTTACAGTTGCTCTGTTGTAAAAAAGAATGGACATTAGTCCACTTTGCACTGAATTTTAACTCTGGATTAATTCTACTTTTTAGTGCCAGAAAAGAACAGGCATTTTTCAAATCGACTTTTAAAATATGAACAGTCTTTTTGTAAGTAGTATTTATACCGTCTATTTAAACCTATTCAATCCCTATTCTCCCACCTGACAAGCTTGATGGATTCACACATGCTACGTGTCCTGAAAGCTGAACATATTTTGTGGCAATCTTCTGCTACAGCCAGAAAATGGAACTCCCAGTAATGGGATCAAAGCCAAAGGGAAAAAAAAAAATGAACAGAGAAGTATCTACTTCAGAAACAGTAGTAACTCTGGAAGAAGTATTGGCAGCAATAGATTATGTTGTCCAATACCCTGAGGTGGGAGTGGAGATTCAGCCAAGCTCCATCTCCACCAGAACAACGCAGGCCCTAGATTCATTCAAAGTACAGCTACTTCAAACAACCCAGACTCTAGTGAATGCCTGTTTCTAACAAAAATATCTCTGTGCGCACAAAGCCTGCATAAGCAGGCATGGAGTTTACATCTCTCTGTACCCTATAGCCTGTCTGGCACTGTAAACTATACACAGGCGTCCAGATTGCCACTCTCAGATATGCAGTGGTTCCATTCTGTCTTTCCCATGTTCTGCAGTGGTATCACCAAGACCTTATATAGCAGGATATGTAACCATCATTAGGTTAGAAAACCAAACAGATTAAATAGATGGGTCAGTCTGACTTAAAACAATGTATTTTTAAAAAATAATATCTTTTGTCATAAACTTAGGATAAATATCCATCACAAAGAAAGAGTCTTTCTATTTATTCCCCCTATAACATATGAAAAAACAGCTTAGCAATCAGCTGATTACTGTATCTACAGTTTGCATATTTCTTTTCAAAGTACAATTGGGACTGTAACCAGAAAATAAACAATAGTGGTCCTGTTCCACAAAGACAAGATCTGCACAGAGCTAACTGTATGCTTGATATGTGTGAGGATGCTTGATAGGAATAGCATTAGTTCCTTTTTATTAAAATACTTTAAAAGGACATAGGACCAGTTTTAGTAACACGTCTTCTCCATCAGAAAAGGATGTAAAACTCTCTTGGAAAAGCTGAATTCTCACCCATGTGGCTTCACTAAGCATCGGAAAATGCGATTCCAAATTGTGTTTACTAAAAAGCAGAACAATGCATGCCGTGAATACAAAAAGCTTCATCCTAGTGGTGTTTGCATGTATTCTAGGAAAGGATAGACTATTTAAAGAAGTCACAATGCCATAGAGAGATGGTGAGTGGTATATGTGCATGCCTATGGTTTGTGTAGGCAAATATCAAATCCTTGTATGTATTTTGGATGAGAGTATTTTAATTTATTTATAAACCTCACATACTCCAGGATTTTATTAGTCTGCATTCCACTCCCAGGAACAAGTTCCAAAGAGCTGCAGGAGTACAGAAAAACATGAAGGGGATTGCTGTTTTGGGACTGCATACAGGGCCTATAAAGTCATGCCACTGAACGTGGGGTGATAGTGTCTTCCAGAAAGCTTGGCATCAGGTAGCAGAAAGTGCTTCTTGCTCTGTAGCCAGAGGCACAGTGCAGTAACAGCCACATGGCTGAGAGAAAGGCAAAGGACTAGACAATCTATAGTTGCTCTAAGTAGAAGGAAGGGCCGACAGTAGAAACCTGAAGATTTTGGCGCTGTTTCCTGTCTTGTCTCAGACAGGAAATCTCTCTAACTTTAAGAACCAAACGTGATATTTTTGTACTTTCAAGTCAAAGTGGAGATATAACAAAAGAAAATGATGTACAGTCTATATTTCAGCTCCACATTTCCAAGTCTCAGTTTCTGTCATCGACAAATGTAAACTCACATATCTGCATTTGCCTCTCAGTTTATAGTCCAAAGATCAGAATGGCAGAAATCCTAATCCAGCAAAGGAAAAATAACCTCTTTAAAGCTGCTCAGTTAGCTCGGCTCAAGCTTTCAGCTGTCACCTTATTTTCCTTCTCATATTTTCATTTGGTTCTTTCACATATATTCAGTGGTTCCATGATATGTGAAGAATTGTGACAGGAATAATATATCTGCTGTTTGAAAGAATAGCCTATAGATCCATATATTCTGTAGATTCTGTGTAGTCTTTTTTTTTTTTTCCAGGAGATAATGTCATGGTTATCTCAGAGTGTCATTCTTCTATACCTTGGTGCAAGTGCTTCACTGTGAAACTGTCCTGAAGCCATTTATAGACATCTGTGAGTCAAAGACCTTGAATTCAAGCAATCTGGATGGTAACAATTTCTCTACGGCACCTGTCATTTCAAAATCGGTCCGTAAGGAACCCGACACTCGGCAGGACATGGGACGGCCGTGTGCACTGAAATGCCACCGCAACCCTAGGATTCCTGCGGCGGCCGGATCGGAGCAGCGCCATGGGAGAGAAGAGCGGTAACCTTGGCTCTCTAAGAGCACATCCGTCTGCACAATGCTGCCTGATTTGTGCCCTCCTCATATCTTAAGCATCCAGGAAATCTGATCTGAGTTTGGCATTTGACATTTTGGCACCTGGCATTTGGTGACTTCATGATCAATTCACGTTAGTCTGTTGTCCCTTCTACATAGCTGTCAGTTCTTGGATACAGTTGCACCTTATGTAGACACTTTGCAAAAGGATGCTTATATTATACTTATTTTATCTAAAATGAGGTTCATCTTAGAAACTATATGCCCAGCACAGAATTTAGGCACATTACACATTACAATATGAACAGGTCTTGAATTTACTTATCTCAATATCATATGACTTTACTGGCAGAAAACTTGCTGTTTTTTTTCAGAAACACAGTACTTCCCATGAAGTTTATTTCACCTATGCTAACGTTCTTGGTATCAAACAGCCAATGAATGAACTGCTACAACTAATATGTGTAAAGACTAAAAATGAGGTGTTTTGCGCCTTCCTTGAGAAACTGAATCAAATCCAAGAAGGTGGGGAAAGCGATGTGCCTGGGAAAAGGAAAGGTTTGTGACTTTTTACATTGGGACATAAACACTAAGTAAAATTAGTCAGGCAAGAGCATCAGTGACACTATTTGAAGAACTGCTGTTACCTCTAGTAAGAGCGAAACCTCACTATTTTTTTCCTGCTCAGTGAAGCAGTGATAAAACTTTCAACTCTGATATCTGATGCATGTCCAGTTAACACATTTGTAGCTGCATTACTATATATAGTAGCCTGTTAGCAGTTTAACAGTAAACCAAATCACTAGGAGTCTCAATGAAGCTGTTTATTTTCAGTCTGAGTATGACTGAATGCTCCGTATAGAAGTCAATGGAGACAGTTTCGACTTGCTGAGAATCTGGCCTGAAATTCTCAGTCTTTGCTATTCTGATGCAAAATCTATTTTCAGCAATATGTAGACTGAAAAAAAAAAAAGCCTTGCGTCACACAAAAACTATATTTAACCAGAAACACAAATAAGGTAACTTCCCAGCCAAACAAAGATGCATCATTAGTGACAGATACAAAGATAAAGATACCACAGAATGTTTTTAAATAAACTAGTTTCCTAATATGGGCTCAGCGCATTTTCCCCCCGCAAACCCTTTTGCAGAGGTAAGTCACTGCTTATTGACAGCCCATTCTGATAGTAATTTAAAAAGCTTGCTTGGTTTCTGCAATGCAAAGGCTTAGAAAAGGGCACCAAATCTTTGGAAAAGAAAGTAAGAAGCACAAATCCTGAGGGTGAAAAAACTCTTTACAGAAAAGTGTAGCAGTAGCTTTGCTGACCTCCACAGCTCTGTGTAGCTGCAGGTAGGTACCCAAACACAGAGACCATCCTTTTAAAGGAGTCTGTAGCTGTTGTTCCCTTGAACATAAGCCATTTGTACCACATGTGTCCGTCTGTAGGATAATGTCCAAAGTTAACCTGCTGCTGATGCTAGGTTTAGCATTTGTATGCACAAGTCATAAGCAGGGATCCATTTGCATTTACATATGTAGAAGACGACATTTTGAAAAACTGTCTCCTAGATTCTTTCCTTCTGTGAATGTTATGCAGCCATCTGTACAAAAGCAGCCACCAAATACTTTGCCATCGGCAGTGTGGTAGCCTTTCAGATTTGACTGGTAGGAAGTTCCATCCCCCACACTTTGTATAAACTTCATTTTAATAGAAAATTGGGATTTTGACTAATATACATGTTTTTTAACATAGAAATGTTAGTTTTCAGTGAAACCGTTCCTTTTATCACCCCTGCCAAATATGATTGATCTGATAGCTGCTATGCATGTTCATGCCCTGTGACTTAGTTTTCTCTGCAGTGCTGTGATCAGAGATTCTTGTGACACATGCTAGCAGCTCAGTAAGACAAGTGTGATCTCACGAGGGACTGTGGCTTGCAAAAAGAAGCATTATCTCAGATAGCACAACAGAATTTGGGAAAGACAGAAAGAAAGTCATCGTTCTCTTTCCCACTTTCAAAAAAGGACAGAATTTTCTTTCAAATTCATTTTCAGTAAATCTGAAAACCCAAACTTGCCACATGAAGGTGTATCACTCTTCCAGGTGGGAACCGCTCCAGAAGAAAGAAGGTCTTTTTCAGAGAAAATTATTGTGACAGATTTAGGTATTCCTTTGCACTCGTATCTATGTAAAGTCAGCTGCTTAAACTGGGTACAAACCAGTCAGTGCTTCACTCTCAGTGAAATATGCTGAGACTTGATCCATGGTGCGGATGGACAAAGTATGCAATGAGAGAAGCACAAAGGGCAGGACCTCAGATGATGAGAACCGCATGTGGAAGCCACAGGTCACGCTCTGTGCAAAATGCACAATATGTTAAACCTCTCAGAGGTTATGCTGTAAGTTCAGGCCCTGCAGAAAGCCTAGCTACAAATGTATTAAACACGCACGGTGCATGTTAGATGACATCTGACTCAAATAACCCGAATCTGGGTGATGGCCAATGACAGAAGCCATCACAGAGTCTTGGAAACAAGAGGCTGGCAATTTTTCAAAATATGCTGAAACAGCACACATGCCAGGACAGGTGTTCTCTACCTCCACAAACTGTGCCAGAGTTCCAAAAGTGGAACAGTGACTTCTACTTGTCATATTAATCTTCATAAATTTTCATTCCATGTTATCCTTCCTCAATACTTGTTATGAGAGCGAGGTCATGTGTGCGCACATGCACACATACAAGAGCAAAAATGGGATTTTTCAATGAAGTATAATCACTTTTACAATCTTTTAATCTTCTGCTGGCTATATTCTAGGGCTGTGCATCAAAACAATGAAAATGTTATATAAAGAGAGTTTGAGATATTGAGAACAACAGCAGGAAAGAAAAGGCCGTCCACACTTAGCTATGTATTTGGGATAGATTTTGCTCTAAATTATGCAGTTGCTGGTATTTGCTGATTGAAAGGTTTTGCCCTATGAACTGGGGCCGGGGGTGGGGAGGGAGGGTTGGAGCGTGGAAAGCTCTCCAAAGGACCAAAGGAAATGTGGCTGCAAACACCTTTATAGGGCAGGAATGCTTTGTTAGACTTTACAGACAAGATGCCTGACAAAGTTCCCTTTAAGAGGAGATTCATACATTTCAGATTTTCTCCTCTCTCTTTCCTTCCCATATTGCCTTTACAAGAATACTGAAGGCAAGAGAAAAGCAATCATATTCCATGATGGTAATACTTCTTTCTCTTATCCCACTGCTAATACACACCACTTCTTGATGTGCTGAATTATTGCATATCATAGAAAACATGTTCTGAAAGCCAGCAGAGTTGGAATTTTGTTTTGTATATGTTTGAAAAGTGCATTTTAGCTCCCAATCCTCAACTAGCAACTGAAACTCGTCAATAGTGCTTTGTTGCTGCTATCAGAAACCTTTTTGAGTCATGTTTGAGTGAAAGACGACATTAGGCAGGTGACAGCTTTTATGAAGTATGTATTTAAAATCATTTCCCCCGCTTTAGGCTGACATCCATTTCCATAGAAACAGAGAGGAAAACGGACCATTAGCATCCACAAGTCAATTTAAGCTACAGTTAGTCAGTTTCTATCACTGAAAAAAAAGACCTCAAATTAGCAAAAAAGGCAGGTTTAAAATGACCCTTAAAAATCTTTTAATGTATTTTTCTGTTCTAGCTAAGCTCAGATTTGGTGAAAGAGAGAGACAAAGGCAACTAGAGCCACTGGAGAAGTAAAAGGTGAGGGTACAAATCCCAGGCCATATGCAACAGCTGGAAGTAAAATACAAAACAAAAGGAAGAGAAAATTCAGGGCTCTAAGGTCCCAAGATTTAAATGTCAGTTTAAAATTGCATGAGATGACTTTAATAGAGTGACACTTCAGTATCTTAATTGGAAAATGAAATTCTGAAATACCTTTAACAATGGCAAATATACTCTTCAAGAAGTAACTTTCCTTGGGCAGCAGCACTTTCAGGAGAGCATCAGGGATCAAGCTCACTGCAATATGTGGTGAATAACCATATATATCGTGATATGTTGTTGCATCAAGGCAGTGCCCCCACCAAGACATAAAAGACGTGATTCCAAGGCACTCTTTGCTGTTTGGTAATTGCAGAATGACGAGTTACCAGAATGCCAGACTAAGAGTCTCCTGTGATTATGGCTTAGCAGTATGGTACAGATACGAACCTCACACTCCTTTTATTGTGGTGTAGCTCCACTGCCATTAATGATATTACTCCTGCTTTCTAAGCATGAGAAGCTTCCTTTGTGGGAAATCAAGGCAATCAAAACCAGTTTTACAGTGGCTTCTTTCAAGCCTAAGTGTGCATGTGTTCTGCCCTATTTGCACATTACATCAACCACAATCTTCTATTGCCATTTTTGCCCTGTCTTTTGTATACAATTTATAGTCTACATGTTCTTTGTGTACCCTCTGCACCAAGCTTTAAAACCACCAACTAGAAATCTCTACTGCAAAATCATACTTTTATTCGGAGATAGAACAGTAACATTTCTCCATAGCATTTTGAATGCCTAGGGCTCAGTGGATTGTCCTTTCTTTAGATGAGTTTGACTCTCTCCACAGATGGTTAAAAGACGAAAATTACATACTTGGTGGTTTTATTTTTCAAGAATTCTGCCTGATTTCTACAGCGCATTGATATAAAGGTCAAATTCCATTAGCTTCTGCCAGAGAATTCTCTGAATTTTGTTCTTTTTTTTCCCAAGACACAGAGCAAAGCAGAACACTTGCCTTAAAAATGTTTCAGCTTTGCAGAAATTTCCTAATTTATTTTCATCCAAATCAAGCATTACCTTTGTATAGTATTTGTTGATTTCTATATTAAGCTCCTTTATTTCATGTTTGGTCTTCAGCATTGGGTTGAGCCCTCTTTTTTTTCATCCTCCAAAGCGCTCCAAAGTAAGAAGGAACATCGTGTTCCTGCACACTGCCCAGGACACATGCTCCACAGCTGTGCCAAGCCTGCAGCTGACCAATTGGCCTACATCGCAAGAAGACTCATTTTCAAAATGTACAATCGTTTTTTTTAATGTGTGCCAGATAGGCCGATTCACTGTGAGACTTCTTTGATTTTATTGATGTTTAGAGCCTCATCCAGTTCCCTGTGAAGTCAATGTGTGCCTTTCCAATCCATGCAGCAGCACTTGGATCAATCCGTTAACTGGAGTGAACTTCTTCCTGTCACCCACTGAGACATCCAAAATATCACTGGTCCCTCATTTTGCAATGTTGAATTAATCCTGGAACTTACCGGATGTGCATTTACCAAACCTAAACTAACAAATTCCACATATTATGTCTCACGGAAATGGCAATGCTAATGCCATGGCAATATTCTATTAGATTTGATCCAGAAATAACGTGTGCCTTTTAAGATCCTTAAGTGCTGCTCCCTGAATGTGGTCAGCTTATCCAGATGAAAGGAATACATGAACAAGCAAACTTTGGGGATCTAGTCTAAAATAGAGAGATGTGATTTCATTAGTAGAATTTTTATAATAGTGGAAGCGGACATAATTCAACCATAAAATGTTTTGATTAGAGTTTAATGTCTGAAACTATTTCAAACTGAACATTTCAGTTTACAGAGCATATAAACAGACTTCTTAAACTCAGCATTTGCAAAGATGAAATCATTAGCTGGAAGACTGCAAACCCAGATGACATTTGAATCTGTAGCCAACAACAGCATCCACTCTGCAAAGTAAAACCAACAGGGGAGCAGCAAAGTTAGTTCATGTACTTTAAGCACAAGAAGCCTGTATAGTGTAGATGGTCTGAAGTTCCTGTAAGGTAAATGCAAAAAAAAAAAAAAAGAAAAAAAAAAGAAAAAGAAGAAAAGAACTCAGAAGTGAGGGACTTTATATTCCAATGAATCACCCAATATAAGTGGAAGATGAAAGGAAAGGAAATAGAATAATGGATCTCCCCTTTTGCTATGGAAATTGTTTTAGCAGGCTGCTCTATTGGTATAGCATACATAAAGAGGAAGGAGATGGCAAGACATGCATGGAAAGAACTGGACTTTTTGGTGCTGTATTTTGCTCTCCCCATCTAGGTCTCATCTTCCTTGATCTCTGCCCTTACAAGGAAACATGGAGAAGAGATAGAAATTACAAAGATGAATTCCTGGTAGAAAAGGAGTCTCTGAGCCATAGAACACACCACTCCTATGCTTCTGGTGAAAGATTGCAAACTTCTTATGATTCAGCGGAATCAGGAATTTCTGGTGTTAGTTCAGGGTTGCATAGAACCCTAGGTACCTTAAAATGGTAGATCCTCATGTAATTTGTCACAGGACTGTTCACTCCAGAAAGCTAGACCAGAACTCCTGCCCACAAAAATGTCCAAAAATGGACAACAAAAAGTTGTCAACTGTGTATCACAAAGGGATGTGATTTGTCTGAAAGGAAGATAAATGACATATCATGAAAAACTTTTAGTACTGATGTCTATTGGAACATGAAATCCTACCCTAAATATTTCAGTGAGAGAACCACTTACATTGCCACTGTTGAGGACACTTGAAAATAGGCTAGATGGATAGGCTTTATTTTGGTATGACGGGCAAGAACTAGAAGTATATCAAAACCTTTCCATCTCTACTTTTTTTCCACAATTTAATATAACTGGAGCTATATCATTAAAAAATTGCCAAAAGATACAGACAAGTTTTTCAATATTTCTGGAAATAATAGGGAAATCCTGTGAAAACCTAACATTATAGTTAAGAGAAGCAGTGGGCCTAAAACCAAGCAGGTATGGAAGAAGTGATGTTAGACTGCAGAAAGATCTTCCCACTCCCACAAAAAAAAGCAAGATGAGCAAGGTGAGGATAAAAATCTATGACATTGCTAATACTTACTGTTGATAGGTTTTCTTTCTAAAAATGTGCTTCATTTTCAGCTGCTAGTATTGTTTTCCAAAGAGGATAAAAAAATGAAGATTGTCCTTTCTCAAACAAAATAAGAAAAAAAGCCCCAAATTAAAAAAGTAATACACCAAAATTCCTGCATATGATTTTTCCATGAGAGATTATACTTTTTCATATACCAGCTACACCTGTGAGAAGCGAGGATACAATAAAACACCGTCAGAACAGAGCACTGGCAAGGCCAGCGTGCTCATTTGCCCCTATGGTCACAAGGACTGCAGTTACTGCTGATCTTCAGACGGAAGCATGAACTGAACTGCAGGGCAAATGGAAATGGCCCTAGAACGTGACAGCACAGCTGGCTCCTCTGAAATCCTAACTGAGGTCACGGCGACTTTTGTTTTAATCATAAAATCTCTTCTTTAGGAATATTTATGAAAAAAAAAAGCGTCAAATTCTCCTTTTAGCTTATTTGTAGCAACAGGGTTTAAAATTCTGTAACAGAAGCAGATAAATGCTCGATTGATAACCTAATGGTTATGTTTTCTGAAATAACATCACATTTTATATGGGCTAATAATCTTTTGGGAAAGTTTTTGATGAAAGTCCTAGGCGCAGAAGAGGAACTTGCATCTTGTAACTTGTTGAGGAACTTGAGTTCTTTTATTTTCAGCACTGCCTCTGATAATATTCATATATTGTCCACTGAAAAATTCCAGCTCTCTCTGAAGAGATAAGCATACTCACTGCCAAGATGTTCTCATAAAAGATTAAAGTTCCTTTCCATATCAACAACAAATTACTCATTCATTTTCACACTGTTGCACTCTGGAATCAGAAAAATATAAATTATTAAATATTCTTACAAAATTGCTTTGCTTACAAAAGCGACTATTTTAGTCAATTGCTAATTTGAGTGTGGCTTAAAAACAAATGAGAAAATGTTCTGTAAATGTTAGCACTCAAATACATAAAGTGGATTCCACCAGAAACAATATTAGTACTTCACAGTATCTGAGGAATAATTCATTATAGGAGTAAGTCTTACTACCAAAAGCACTGCTGCAAGCTTCATTTTCTTACATAGTAGTATAAAAATGGATCAAGATATTTAAGATACTGTATCTGCATTACAGATGGTTTATATTTTCTTTCCTCTGTAGTGGAAGGTATTTTTACTGGCAGACACAAGACTATGTCCTTGTGACTATTAAGAAACTCTAGGGTAACCAAATGACAAAATTCAGTGACATCTTATCTATTGACAAGATGAATAATTATGACATAAATATTTAACACTTTAACTTCATAACATTCCAGAAAGGGAATCCTTTAACCAGATCTGTCTGCATGACACCCTTTTACCAGCATTCGAATGATACACGTAAATAACCCAGTAGCGTAAATAAATGCTTGCTGGTTCACTTCAGGTGAGGACTGAGGAGCTGACTTCAGTATGGCTCCCCATAAGCACATGGGACCATGTGATTTGGTTATTTTGTGGGATGGGATATTACAATAGCTTTCTATGGAATAAAATGTCCTTTCATATAGGAAAGGTAGGCCCAGAGATTAAAAGGAATGTTTAATGGAATGTATTCTACCTGAAGCTATGATCCAAAGCAGTGGACACACTTAGAAAAAACATCAGTCAGCAACTTCGTGGCATGATGCAGAGTACTGTGCCTGCCTCTTAAAGCAGTTTTTGAATTAAAAATGATATTCACACATTAAAGCCACTAAAGAGAATGTAGATTTCTTTTTTCTTATTCATGAATAAAACTCTGGCTGGACTGAGTCAGTCATCCATCAAAGTGCCACATCAGGATCTTGCCCTGTGTTCTGAGACAAGAAGGCTCCAGCACACAGGCCGTAGCCAGACGAGGTGGGAAGCCCAATCATTTACACTTTCCACTCTGACTAACAACGTAAACAAAGGCTGGTGCAACAAACCTGGCAAATCAACAAAACAGGTAAAGATCATACCAGACCTAGGTTCCATGGGAACATAAGGGAAGAAAGAAGTTGAAAGTTATTTCTGCTCTTATCATGGATCTGGTGCAGGATGGAGCTCACATGCAAAATACCTGCCCCAGACTGGCCATGCAAGCTTCTAGCAAGTCTCAACTTTGCTCTGCACTCTCCTAGCAGACCTGTGTGTGCAGCTTGATGCATCCAGAAAGAGAAGTCACTGCTATCAGACAGACACTAACTGCAGGGCACACACCAAGACTCATGCTTCTCATTCTGGAAGTCATCAGTTTGATCTTAAGCCTGACTCTTGGTAACTACCCTTTACTAACAACCCTGCAGATAATAGTCGGCACTTCCCTACTCTACCAAAATGCACCAGGGAGTCAAGGTGAAGTTGAGAGAATTCTCAGTAACGTCTACCGGAGAGCACAAGGTCTCCAGTAGAAATAGGCCTGTGATGGTTTCCAGGACTGGGCACGAGCAGAGCAGAAGCTGTATGGGGCACAGAAGGAGATGCACTGCGATAAGGACCAAGCATGAAAACCAAGAGAGTCACTCCAGCAAAGCAGGATCTGGTCCAAGTCCTCACACCGTCCACCACACGGCTCCACAGAGCTGGCCTGTGCTCACAGTGCTGCTCCCAGCTCCCAGGGCTGCCGCTTGGATCCCGGCGTTGCCTCTCTCCACAGGGCAGATGCCAAGGAAAAATGAGAGCAGTGGATCATGCCTATTGCTCCAGCATTGACAAGAAGATGCAACCAAATTCCTGAAGGGAACATTTTTTCTCCTGGAAATGGTTAGAGATCTTTTTCCTCTCTTCTCTATAATCACGCTGGCCTCGTCACTCAGCACAGGCACACTGGCATACATCAGCAGCCTCAAGGAGGTCGCATTTCACTGTGATAGCCAGGGAAACAGACTTAAAACCCTGCTGTCCTCATGGAGAGAGGGAGCGAGAGAAGGAGGACCGAAGGAAGGCTCTTTCAAGAAACACTGAGGCTTCAGGATGAATGGGAAATAAACTCTTTATTTCAGAATAAAGAAAAACCTCCAAAAACTAATTCTCTACTGCTTTTACTTGCCAAGGCTGACTAAGATTCCATAAAGTGCTGATATTATATGAAATATAGCACTGTGCAAGACACAAACTCAACAAGCATGCTGAAATTATTTAATTCCCATTTCAGTTGTTACATTGCTATATGAGGCCCAGATATACAGGTCAGGCATCCATCCAGCTTGTTCCTGTTCCCACTATAAGTGCTGGAAGAAAACCAAGTTTTAACAGCCTGTGTTATATGACCACAGTCCTGACGGAGAAATGTCAAGCTTTATTAAAAGATCCAGAATATATTATAGTCTCCAACACACAATAAGGTAAGATTTTCAGCCCACTGTACAAAGCATCTATAGATTATAGACTCCTTGAATTTTCTTTTAAAGCACTTTTTTTTCTTTTTTAATTCACTATTCTATAACCCGAAAACTGAAATGATGTTCTAAAAATCCTCTGCATTATTTTGTAGATTAAAAGCAATCAAAGAAGGCTCATAGTTAAAAGACAGAGGGGAAACTCCCGGTGACTCAAAGCTGGGTTAGAGGCTGAACAGGCCCTGTGTTCTCCCAGCTCTCCTGAGTGTAGCACCATGATGCAGTATGTGCAGCACAACACGTGCTGCTCACCCAGACCTCCCTCAATGTACAAACACATAAGCCACCTTGAAAGGACATCACCTCTCCCTGAACCACCATTTTCTGCCTTCTGGCCCTCCGGAGAAAAATCATCATACTCCTGTATTGCATCCCAGTCTGAGGATGGGGGATTTGCTTCTCATGGTCCAGCCCTTTGGCAGTTGTGAAATCAGGAACATGCAAGAGCAGACGCAGTTTCAGAACATGTCAAACTGTTTTATATCTCTTCCTCTCATGAGCTCCTACGAAAAGATTTGCTGTGCCAGCAATATTCTTCTGTATTGCTTTTAACTGTGAAGGCCCTTATGAAGCACTTTGCCATATTAAGTCTGTTCTCATGCTCCCTATACATTTTTATAAGACTTGCTGCAGAAGGTGTTCATTTTTCCAATGGTCTTTTCATTAATGTCCAAGCCATCCGCATCTTATCTTTCTGGAAGGACTTGTGGAAGTCAGACCATTTTTCCTGTGTCACATGTAAGACTTTTTCTTTTAATATGTCGACAGTTGTCTCAGTCCACTTCCGTACAGAGTTCAGCCCATTTCTTATGTCTTCAAGGCTCTCATGTGACACTCGGCAGCTGATAAACTGCAACTTCCCCAAATTCCTTTAGCAAGTAATGCTTTAGGAAGCAAGCCAGAGGGCAATGCTGTCTCTTAAGGAACTGGTGAGCCTACCATAAACCACAGTTGCGTCACATCAAGGGATCTCTTTTCAGCATCCATTTGCACCTCACAACACATCTTGTTGCACCTGCATCATCTAATATGGGCAGTGACGAAGAAAACTCTGCTCTGGACAACTTAACTCACTTGGATCATGACCTACGGGGATCACGGTTTCTTTGCACCAGCCCCTGGTTTTTGCTTGTCATCCAAATCCATGTCCATCCAGAAAAAAAAAAATCCCACCCCACTAAACAAGTACCAAATACTACCTGAGACTATGTGGCTCCATAGTAGGATCCTTTCCCTCTCTTGTAATAGTTGTTAGGAAAATACTCCTGTTCCAGTGTTCATTTCACCGCACAGGCTATATGGAAGTGAATTATTTATTCTCATATTAAAACGTGCAACAGCAATGTAAAAATTGGTGGATACTGGGCAGAGACTATCAGCCTTATCTTTCAATTTCCATGCTTTTCCTCAGACCTCAAAACCTTACTTTAAAACACTGGTTTTCTTTCTCCCCACCCTTTCTTTGTGGTTTAACAGATAAAAGTCATAATGGGAGGAGGTTTTACCGCTTCTGCTGCATGTAAAAACATTAAATTATTCTGTTATTCTGAGGCTCACTGATAGGATGAAGAGGGCAACTGAACACTGTGGATAGCATTTTCTTATTCTGCTAGTAACAGAGGACTTCTTTGTTTTGGGTTTTCAGTTTAGTAAATTCCTCATGCAATTGTCTTGATATGAGCTCTTCAATTTTTCAACCCATTCCCCTCCCCGCCAAATAACACTTCTTTCTCCTATACTTTTATTTCTACAAATAATTTTAAAACTGTTATTCAATATATTCTAAAATATGCTAACGGAAGCACATTTCTCCAATTCTAATTTTCATGTTACAAAAAAGGTGTGCTAATATCATCTATCAAAAAATAATCTTATGGAAATATCACACATAGAATATTGAATTGGCATAACCCCTGCTGGATTCACTTTGCTGTACCTGCCAGAGGTACAATTAGGAACAATAAAGACAATTTGCTGCCCTGCACTGGCACTTGAAAAGAGGCAAGGGTTTTCAGCCTTTATCTTGCAATCTTGCATTCTCTTAACTAATCCAGGTTCAAGGCAGCCTGTCTTTGCTGGGCACACCTTATAACATCCACATGATCATTTTAGGTTCGCTAGAATTACACTGTCAGGTCACGTGGCAATATTTACCAATGAAATAGGTTGAAGTTTTATTGAAATCCAATAGAGTTGGATTTCAGCAGAATACCATGATCAAGCTAATTAATCATACTTCAATTTTGTTCCAAAACAAATGAAAAAAAAAAAAAAAAAAGGAAATCTCTGCCCTATCAGATTCAATAGCATCAATTTATTTTTGTTTATTCCTTCAATAATATTAAAAAAAATCCATAGTCCAAGCAGCAAAAGGAAACTAACTGTGCTTTTCTTTTGGCCATAAACTCCTACTGTCTTCACAGAATGGGATTTAATTTTATATTTGCTTCCTAGTTCTGCAATTGTTAGAGATGTCACTGAAAATGAATTTTATGTAACAGTTACATGTTCTGGCCTGGTAGAATTTGGATTATTCATGCCCATATTGTAGTGTATTTCTGAAGTTTGACAAAAACACATCTAAACTGGCAGGCTTTCCAAAGCTTGGTCTTGCATCTTACGCACTTTGCTCAAGGAGGGAAGGTGCTGCCTATCTGGTAACATATTGAGACTTACTGCAATTGGTAACTCTTATGAATAATTAATTTAAGGGGCACAGTAGCTCAGACAATTGGTAATAAAGTTTGACCTTTCCAAACTTGATGTTACAGGAAGAAACTTTTATTCTATATAAATTGGTACCAAATGGTCTCAACCTAATTTAAACTTCATCTGTCTGCTCCTCAGACTGAGCTCATTACTGCCGGATGCAAATTTCCATGTGATCAGCTGTCAATACTGAAACCTGCAAATGGCATCTTTAGGGAAACAGTCTTAACAACAAACACATCTACAGATGGCCATGGAAAATTAGATACATTATTACTCCTGTGGGTCTTATTATTACTCCTGGGGGGCTTATTCAGGCAGTGCTGATAGACATCAGGTGCACAAATGACACAATGTACATGAAAACTTGCAAAATTACTATTCATACTGTACCCTGTCTGCATGGAAAACATGTGAGCCTTGAATGGCTGTCAAGCCTAGTCTTTTCTATCAGTGAGTGCACAAGTACTGAAAGTGCAGAGGAGGAATTACTCATAGATTTCATAAAAAGCAGAATCTATATTTATGTAATTTTGCTTGGTTTAAAGATAAACACAGATGTTGGACTTGCAAATATATTAATAATATTATTTTATCAATTATGCTGTGTTTCAGATATGGAAAATATTGTCTATTTATCTGTCTTAATCTGTAGATCTGAAAAATATCATTTTTCTTTTAGATTTGAGAAGTTTTTCTGACAAAATGTAAATTTTCATAAAAATGTTTAGCGTTTTAAGAATAATGAGACTGGAGAAAAAGATTGAATAAAAATCATTTTTTGGATGACTAAGGACAATTTTTTGCTGCAAAGAAAACCTTTTGAAGGCTTTTCATAAATGCAGAATAATTTCTGGTTGTGATTTGTGCACAGAAAACTTGTTTTCCATTAGTGCTAGTGTTTTAGAAATTTGCTATAGAGCAAATGAAGAAATTCTTTTCTAATAGACAGTATTACAGGAGTATGGACCTCTACTTCTGTGACTATATAAGTCTGATTTTTGGATACAGTATTGGAGGGGGACGGGAAGTGATTTTGGACCTCTTTGATTCTGACAGGGAAGTTTTTACTATGAGAAAGTAATGATAAGACAGGGTTGGAATGTTCTTCAAATAATTAATCTACACATGCTTTTAGAGAGCCATAAAAGGCCTCCAATGACCACCCACTGCATCTCTCTCTCCATAGCAGATGATCTCTGTTTTTGCTAATCTGTTTGATTAGCCTAATCCTAAAACCTCCCAGTGACGGTGATTCTCCCCCTGGAAGATGAGAAAAAGTCATCATGACCCCCATAGCATGAAATGAGTCATGCACTAAAAATGTCTATAAAGGGAAACTTGGCTGATTAGCTCAAATATGGGCATTTATTGCTGATGACAGCTTTTTTTGCCCAGATACACATTCCCCCCTTCATTCCACCCCTCTGACAGAGCTGAAATAAAATACATATCCAATTGCTCTGCAATGCCCACCATGACTGGCACTCTGCTAATCAGCCTCCTTGCAGTTTTAATATGAAAGTTGTCAGGGTTACTTCCCTGATTCTTAACATGATAGGAAGCTTTGCTAATTTCTTTCCTGCATTCCTCTATCTTATTTTTAGCTCACTCTTTTCCTTTATATGCTAGAATCCTTCTAAGCAATGGAGAGACTTATTTTTCGTGCTACTGTTTTTGTATTCATTGTCTTCAGAAATACATTTAAACACCATTTTGGAGCAGTAATAATCTCTTTGTCCTATCACTGAAAACATTACCAAACTTTGATGCTTTTCCTTCTTGTGATCCACTTTATTTATTTTCTATTTAATTCATGTTTACAACAATCACGAACAGCTTTTCCTGTTGTTTTCCTGACTCCCCACTATGGTCATTCTTTCAGGAATTTTACATGAGTCATTTAGCAACGTGTGCTAGAACAGCTAAGTTATACTGTACAGATTCATTTTCAGCTTTGGAAGTAAGTAGGAAAGAATATCAGCAGTGATTCTCTTTCAACTTCAGCCCTTAAATCAACTGGTTGAAACTCTCCTGCTGCAGGACAGTACAAAGTTATATCAGGAGTCCCAGGACTTTGTTCTGAACTTAGGAAGTGACACTTGTCATTAACATTCATCACACCTAAAGTGTATTCCAATACAATTCCCTTACGCTGCCTCCTCTACCCTTGCCCACGTTAGCCCAGGAGATCACATTCAGTGCTGATGAAATCCATTAAGCCAGATACCTTAGGAATAATTTGCCTTGATATCTCAAAAGAAAAAAACTCCCTGCTTAAAATGTGTCAGTAATGAACACAAATGTAGTTTGTCAGTTGCAGTAACAAGGATCTGATGCTTTGGGAACTCTGCTTTCCCCACAGATCCTCTTTGATGACATTTTATTTTCTTTCCTCTCTTCTCAACTTCTATACTTTAAAACTTCCTCTCTGAGATTAAGCTGAACTATTTTTTTTTTTTTTTTTTTTTTTTTTGATAAAGTAAATAGAACTTACAGAATTACAGTATAAATTATTTATATTAATTAATT
>JAWLRI010000280.1:554447-572714 GCA_034781795.1 Crypturellus tataupa
GGGCAGCTTTTAAATTCCCGCCTGCCCTGCCGGCTCCGCCCCCGCTGAGTCAGAGCCGCCTCTGGGCCCGAGCTCAGGACTGCCCGCACGGGGGTCGGCGCTGGGGCTGCCTCACGCGCTCTTCGCTTTCTCGGCGCTCTTCGCTTTCTCGTTCGGCGGCTTTGGCCGCAGTTGTTCGCCTCTAGAGAAGGAGCTCTGGCATGAGCGTCTGCTTCAGAACCCTTCTCTTCGAGTTCTTAAGAACAGTGCTTAAGAACAGTGCCTGTGGAAAATGAGTCGTGTTGTGTGATTGTGATTCTCATAGTGTTTCTGCAGTCATGAACAGTGTTATCACCCTCTGCCTCCATAGAAGTGTTTGCAGCATCATTAACAAAGTTGTGGTACCCATTTATCAGCTTCCATCCCACTTTGCCTGTTACGGGTTTATGCTTAATTGTGCTGATACTCATCAAAGATAAAGGAAATGCAGAAAAGAATTGTGCATGACAGCTAAGTGAAAGCCTCAAAGAAGCATTTCCAGGTCAGGAGAGACATAGTAAAGGGTAGACCTGAACTGTTTTTCACAGTGATTTCCTTTAGCACTGAAGAATTGCTTATATCTATGTCTTGGTGTACATCACGGATTGAGAAAAGGGATTAGATGGAGGTATACTGGTGTTTTAGGTTGTACTGCCCCTATTTCTTAAGCACTCAAAACCCTATTCTTTACTCATTTGAACTGTCTGTTTAAATCTACCTTTTGAGATCAATGTGTCTATCTCCATCATATTTAAACTGCAGAGTAAGCACTGGTGTTTGGATAGACACCTCGGCAGTGGCAGGTCATTTTGAGAGGCAGTGGGTGGAATGAAAATCTGATTTTTCACAAGTGCATGCCCCAGTGAAGTACTGGTCAGCTTAGACTCTGAAGCATCAGTGTAACATGGTTGCTCCCTCTAACCCTGCTTGCTTGATGCTCTTATTCCCAACTCCACGCTGTGAGCTGGCTACAGCACGGCAAGGAGCAATCCTGGTGCTGATCTCGTGGTTTCCAAGCCCGCCGAGGGCTTGGGTTCACAGCAGGCATTTGTGGAACTACAGCTGCTAGGAGTTGTGCTGTGAAGTTCTGCAGTGGTTTGAGGGGAGCTCTACTAAAATAGTGTTGTGTCTTTGGTTTCTTTTTTTTTCTATTTTTCTTCTACTGCTTTGGCATGAGGCAGTGCCCTAGCCATTAGTGACTAATCTCTCCTAACCTGAAGTTTATTGCTTCTAGACACAGGACTATTTATGTGATACACTTATCTAATATAGCTTGCAACTATAGGTCTTGGAAGCAATAAATTTAATTGCTAATTTAACTGGGAATGTGACAACCTCAAATGAAACTTGCACACACAATATTGCTATGGGCCAAAATGTTTAGGAACCATCTTGCAATCAAACCAAGTATTTTTGTGCTTGAAAAGAATATTCTTTGAATTCACTGCAACTCCTTTTGGCTTAGTATTTAAATTTGATGTAAGAGGCTAGAGAGCTTCAGTAATGACCTAGGACCATGGATGAGACCTACCCTAGCAGCATTAGGAGAAACACAGAACTTTATCCCTTTTACCACATGGGGTTCAGGGTTAACTATGTTTAAAACCATGTATGTGTGTTTAAG
Source organism: Crypturellus tataupa (assembly GCA_034781795.1). Lineage (NCBI taxonomy): Eukaryota > Metazoa > Chordata > Aves > Tinamiformes > Tinamidae > Crypturellus > Crypturellus tataupa. Next base: position 556,090 of record JAWLRI010000280.1, read on the forward strand.
ATAAATTGAGGGAAATTAAAAATAAGAGGGTATCTTCTGACTTTTGAAATATTATACAGAACTTTTTACTATAAAAAACTAGAGATACTGTGTTTAGGAACAAAATATGGAAAATGTTGCATTGAAAAAAATGTGAAACAAAATAAAGGTGCATTTGTTTAAGAGAACAGATGATGAAAATAATACAGTGAAATCAGAGTTGTTAGGAGGAAATACAATTCAGATAAAGATAAGAGAAAAATAGCAGTTTATATCTGACTAAGCTTGGACTTTGCAATTTCTATTTATGTGTATAGAATTTGGTGCAGAGAATAGCAGTTAATATTGTCCAGCAGCCAACATTAAGTTGGCAGTGGGCCAAAAGATTCTTCTGAGGATGATACTTCTTTCTACATCCCTAGAGTAATAAATTAATGTGTAGTATGAAACTTGCTTGACCAAATACAGTCAAGTTTACATTTTCAGTGCTTCATGATTTGAAACTGCTATGTATCAAAATGACAGATTAATGGGGAACTGGAAACAGGGACTTCTTGAATGTAACTTTTTTTTTTTGTAATCCATATGCTACTTAAGTTCTATGAAGAGTCAATTCTTTGTATATCCATATGAGTGTATTGAATATCAGAAAACTAATTGGAGATTTTTTAAAAAATTACATAATCATATGAGTTCTTTAATTTTTACTTTATATAAAGCTATACAAATTATACCTTTTAATAATTTCTATAGTGTTTAAGATGACATTGTTATGAATGTTTCTTCCCCTAGCCTTGCTAAACATGATTATTGACTAGTCAGTTTTCAGATTTGCACTAAGTTTGCAATGTTTAGCCACAGTGTTGCTGGTACATCTGTTCAATGCCTACAATTATCTGTGTGTATCACAGTCAATGGGGCTAGTAATATGGACAGTTTTTCATATGGGCAGTGTCTTATGCCATCACAAGTCTATTTATAAATAAGTAGGGAGCTCTTTAAATTGGAAAACAAATAAAACTACTGTTAGTCTTCTATTAAAAACATTTTATTACATCACTGAAGTCATTTTTTTTCCTCAGACTGTTGTCAATGATCTATGTAAATTTCCAGAATGAGTATGGATATTTAAATGGAATTTCAGTAGTGTTGCATTTTTGCCTGTCTTCTCCTTACTTTTGTCAATGTAGAGTAGGTTTAGACTGATCTTTTATTATCTTTTTAACTGCATCTGTAAAGAAAAGAAAATGAAGGGGATAAAAGAGCCCTATGAAGCTTCTAGCAACTTTTCACCAAGGTGCTTCACTTTCAACAGTGAAGGGTCTTCATGTGTACCATGAAATGTCCGAGGTTTGTATGAAGCAGTAAATTATTGAGGAGAAAAAGAAAACAAATCTCTTGTCTTGAAAGACTTTGTTTTCTAAATTGCAGCAACCTAGTCCCCTCTCCCCCATTTTTTTTTAAGTGAAAAAGCTGCTCTGAGTTGAGCCGAGTTTCTTTGATTCACCTCTCTTCTGACATGACTGTGTACGTCTAGAGCTGGCTCATGTAGTATCTTTTCTCTACCTGGTTCCTGAAAACTGATCTTAAGCAGAGGTTGGAGCATAAACTATTTATTGATAGATTTTTTTTTTTTCTGATGCAACTTGGAATGCTAAATTCCCACTTTATAATGAAGGTCCGATTGCTCAAGGCAGACTGGGATTTTATATGAATGTCTTCTCTGTTTTAATGTTTTGGAGTTTTCTGTAGCTTTAAATGGTTGCATATGTTAACATTTCATATCCTTTGAGTTATTCTAATGCCCAAAGTCATTGGAACTTGTTTTTTTTTTGTTTGTTTGGTTTTTTTTTTGGTGTCTGTGTGTTTTTTTTTTCTTTTTTTTTATGATGAAAATATAGCATAGATTTCTTTAATGAAGCTAATGAGACAGAGCATTTGGAAACCCTTTCTTTCCAGAGACCAGGTTATGCAACACTGGACAAAGATCCAAACTGACAGAAAGCAGAAAACTGTTTGTGCGTGCTTGAACTGAACATGCTATAGGACTTGTTTCTTTTTATACAATTTATTTAATCTTGCAGTACAGTGATTGTGTTTTGGAAAACTATTTACATTTGTAAAGTGGGGTCCATAATAGTGAATGGAGTGGAGAGAGCCTGGAGCCTCACTTGAGAAGAAAACAGTCACCGTCTGTCCTGATTTAGGCGAATGGAAAAAGGAAATAATGGGGTGAAGGAATCACGATCTCATTTGGTAAATGTACTTGTCCTTCTAGCCAGAGCCCCGGGATTTGCTCTGAGCCACATGGTGTGAGCACAAGCCATAGCTCTGCCAGAGCTGCCCGGGCCGCCCTGGGTGTCGTGTGCTTTGGCAGTAATTGCTTTTTGCTCTCAGTGAGAAATGTGACAGGTCTGTGCCAGAGAGCCTGCCTGGCTGTGCCGAGGCCACGTTTTGCAGTGTACGAGACTAGTGGCCCCTCACTGCTGGATTAGCGCATGCGTCTGAAGAGAGGCCTCACCACCTGCCACGTAGCCAATGCAAGCCAGGTTTGCACAGCATGCTCTGTGGTGAGGCAGGCGCTTGTTCTGCAGCTGAGGTGCTGCTGGTGATGCTCACCCCCAAAACCTGGGGAGAGCACAGAAAGCACCCAGCGATGCTCACAGTTACAGAGCAAGCGCAGCTCAACCTGCATGTGAATGGAGAGCGCTGGGCAAGTTCATGGTTGATCCCTGGCCCCATCTGCTGGTAGTGGGTGGAAGGAAGCAAGTGGGATGGAAAAGCTCCAAAAACAGCATCTTCAGGGTTGCTTTTTAATCAGGATGGCCTAAGAAGTCTTTTTCTTGGACCATTTCTTTTTTAGTGAGAGATGCCTTTTGAGAGGAATATTTTATTTTACTTACCAACCTACTTTGTTTTACTTGACCAACTAATATTTCTAGAAAAAAATACCATTTTGGGGCACACTGACCTCCTTTGGGTCCTCAGGGAAGACTTTGCACTTGAAAGGGTCTTGTGTGACTGATCTAAGTTTTTTTTTTTTTTTTTTCTCCCAGGTGTATCAATTAAATTTTAAAAAAATACTGCTTTTCCTCATACATTTTGCTTTAAAAAACTGAAATGGGACACTATTCTTTGATTCTGCAAAAAATACTTGCCTATATTTATACTACATTACTCTTATCATGCCTTTTTATAGTTAGAGTAGTGGCATTATGTTGAGTGAGTTTGCTTACCTTTCCTTAGCCTTCTGTAGTACTGATTCAGTCTTTTAATAATTCCACCTGAGGTGAATGTGCCAAGGGCAAATTTGAAATGTGGTAAATATGGAATAATGTGCTCCTCTAAATCTTCTTAATCTGTGCCTGTAGCTGGGATGCAGGAACATCTGAACAAAAGCACTGGTTGGTAAAACATGGTCAGCAAATGACCATGCCCACTTTAAATAGTTGTGTGATTCCATACACACATCTACATTTTCTTGTGTGAAAGAATGCAGATATTGTAATTACAGCTGGCTGCCCACTCTCACATCTGCTTCTTGCTCCAGAGTTGGTTTCCATGATGAACAGCCATGAAATCGATCTGAAGTCTACAATACAAAGAGCTGTTTTATTTTAATGGCTAGAACTGACAATGGGGATTACAAGATTATTAAAACAGTATTTTGATGGGGGAAGGACTTTAAGGTCTGAGAATACTTTGATAAGAATATAGATACTTATAATAATTTAAAGAGGATAGCTTTGGCTTTTTTTAAAAAGTAACTGTAGTTAACACTTTACTAATTTGTATTCACTGTCTTTCAGGAAAAATAAAAAATACAATCCTATTTTGTGTTTTTATTAGCAGAAAAAGTGCTTCTTTTGTTGTTTGTTATCTATATCTTTTTTTTTCACTTTGCATAGAAATTCCTGTACCCTTGAAAACTGCCTGAAGTCCTTTGATAAAATGTCAGCAAGTGTAACTGCTGGTACCAACTTGACTGCCTTTTTTGGTACAATTTTATATGAATGCTGTGTGCAACATTTCAGAAAGTACCTGAAAGCTATTTTTCACACTTTGAGTGTACCCATTCCTCAACTGCTTACCCTCCTCCTGAACTGCTTTCAGCTGGAGGTAGACCAGATCTCTAAAATTAAAGTATTAATGAAAGAAGCCACTAATTATGTGCAGTGATGGATAAGACTTCACAGCTGTGTCTGGCTTCACTATCTTTCCATCCAGAAATATTCCAGGAATAAGCAGTTAGGAGTGAAGGCTTGCAGTCCTTTTTGTGCTTTCAAATGTTTAACATTGTGACCACACATTCCAGTCCTCTGTTGCTAATTCTTAATTTTTAATGTGCTAGGCTTGGACAGAGAAGTAAAAATGTCTGTAACGTTTATAAGCTAAGCCATGAATTGTCTTCTATGGGAGCCACAGCTGCTTGGCACAGGTGGGGTGCGACGGAGCCTTCCTGGCCTTGCTGTGTTCCTCCCCAGAGGCTGGCATGTGCCCATGCTCTCCCTGTGTGCTGGCCCAGAGCAACAAGCCGCTGGGTGGGCGCTTCGTCCGCTGCCTCTGCGTGCTAAGTATGTGCCCCAGAGCTGCCTGTGTGTAGTGGCGCATAGCTTGTCTTCTCTGGTAGATTAGGACCGTGCTAGAGCTCCTCTGAAGTCAGAAATTCTTGGCTGAGCAGACTCAGTTGCTTTGTGCCTCTTGCTGGAATATAGACTTCCATTTTTTGTTTCATGTTCACAGTGGTGTTTGCAGTATAGCCTTTCCCTTGAGAGAAACGTCAGAAAATGTCATCCACTGACATTCTGAAGCAAGTCATTTTGGGTACTTTGTAGTCAAATCTGGACAGATGTTAGAATATAATTTAGAGTATATTCTTGCCAGTCCAAATCTGTTCAATTATTCTGCGGCCTGAATAGCATGGTTACTTGTTAACCTACATAAGCAATTTTGTGATGGTGAGAAGGATTTAGGGAGGCCTTCTTTTCCAGTGTGAACCGGTTCCGAGACTAAAGATTTTTTTCTTTTAGTGGCTCTCACAATCTTGCCTATTCGACAGCAAAAGTGTTAAGGAACTCATATTCAAAATAGTACGTAGCAAAAGCTTCGTATCAAATGTCTGCAAATAAAGGACCTCTGTTCACTTACTTTAGGGGTCCTCAAGAGCACAGAGGGATGAATGTTTGAATTCTTCTTGCTCTGCTGTATTTATAATTTATTACTGTTGGTTGGGAGATTAGTGTGCATTCCCTACTGCTTTTATGTTTTTCTAACTTCCTCCTGGGTTCAAACTTAATGCTGAGAATTCTGAAACTCTTTTGTTAGTTTGTGTAATTTCCAGCCTCATATTTAAAATAAGGAGTTTTCATCATCCCATTATTATCACAACACTTTCATTTTTTTACAGTAAGTCATTGGGTTAACAGCATTTACTGCAGAACACCTGACAAGAAGTCTTGCTTCTTTTGAACAGCCATTTGGCTATTGAGAGAAGTGTGACTATCTGCTAAGAGAACATTTGGCACTCATCTGTTCTACATGATATTAATCATTGTTTTGGGTTAGGCTAGTCTCAAAGTTATAGTTACGTTTCTTATATTTACAATATTAAAACTTGTACTGAAAAGGAGAGTGGATTGGGGGTGCTTTCCCCAGTGAATTAAGATACAGGACTTTAAGCTGCCTGTACTGTTTAGCAAAAAGGGGAAGACGCTTACCAACTGGCATGCTTTTGCTCCAGATGTTTCCTCTAAGACAAATATCTAGGGTTTTATTATGACACAGTAAGAACAGCCAATAAGAAGAGAATGGGACTTTTTTTTTTTTGCTTTTTGTTGTCTGTCTCATCTAAATAGCCAGTCAATCAAATACTGTGGTAAGTTGTCTAGTAGTTTACATTTAACATGCCTGTGCCTGTTAATGTGAGCTGCTCTCTTGTGAATTCAGAATTTAAAATGTATTATTCAAAATCCCTGGAAAAGAAAAAAAAAACTTATTTTGCAGTACTGATGTTGTTATAAATGTTAGACGTGACTTTGTTTACCAAAAAGACTTGTTCATGCAAGAAGCAGCAGGCTTCTATTTTACTTTCTCTTAAATTGGTGGCAAAACAAATTTTGATTTCAAAAGGAACAGGATCAGACTTATAGTCAAGGATTAGCAGCTTTGGGACAAATCCCACAGGTCTTGTGCCCATTTCTCTCAGGCAAAGGTCCCATTGCCTGCAGGGTTTGGAGTGCAAATGCTGTAATGATGCTAGCTGTTTTAAAGAGATTCTACCTTTTCAGTATACAGATTTCATCTGGTATGAATGTGTGTGAGATATCACATGATATATGGTGTATAGAAGACCAGTATCTAATTTGTACCTCTTGCTACAGTACAGGCTTCCACTCTTTGTGGAGTGTCCTTTTGTGGACTTCAAAGACAGAAGGGAAACAGCATTATGATCATCTAGTCTGACCTGTGTTAACAGGGCATGGAGTGTCATTCCATAATTCCCATACCAACTCATAACTTTTAGGTGGTGTAAAGCCTGTTTCTAATCAGTTCCAACTCTTCCTTTTACTACATGCTTAATGGATATGACTTAACTTTCAGTTTCATCCATTACATACTAAGACTTACAAATTTAATAGCAGAAATGTCTTTTAAAATTTTTGAGCTACACTTAACTGACGATGGAAAACTCGAAGATTATTTTCAGTCAGGTTATTTCTCTTGGTTGCATTCACTAATCAAGTAGTGATGTTCACTTCACTAATGCAAATAAAAATGCTCCATGCTGCTAGACACTGGCAAAGATGATTGTTTTTCAGGGCTGCTTGTTATCTGTATAGTTAGTGTGATGATCAGTAAGGTGTCTTACAAGTGAGGAAGTGATACAGTGGCAGTTTTAATTAGATATTCTGTTATGATGATGAATTATTACAATAAACATGGGTTTTGCTATTTTGATGTATTTGCATATGTACAGTGAATTCCACATTATATTAACAGAACATTGTTAAGGCTGCAAAACCGAGCATTTTATAGTTATGTTTGTACATGTAACTATACCACCTTGTAGGGTATGCAGTATGATACAGTTGTTAATTACATAGTCATCTGACCCTTTTTTTCTTCTCATCCTTCCTTTATGCATTGTGGGCATCTTCAGTGAATGGGAATTGCTTCATTTTGGTTGTTTAGTTTGTGGTCTGAAACCACCTCTACTTTACAGAATTCAGACTCCTTTCCAGAAACGGATATCTTAGTTGCCTCTTGTGCTGTTTCCAGTGACATTCCTGGTAATAGTGTCATAGTGCCACCTTTGTTCTGCCATGCTGCACACTGCAGCCTTACTTAATCAAGACATATGGCAGTACAACTTCGTACCAATGTGACAGACAAAGTTTTTTGCTGGATTACTCTGTTGCTAGTCAAACATTAAATTTCTCCTTTGGGAAATACTAGTTTAGAAAGAGGACATCCAGAATGCTTCAGTGCGAATGATAAATGAATAACAAGGGAGGCAGAAAAAAATACTCTTGATATTTGGAATGTTGTTCATTAACTCCAGCATTTTCTGGATACATTTGAAACATGAAAAGCGTGTTCTGTGGTGGAGGAATCTGTGCGGTCTTGCACCAGACCTCTTCACAAAATTGCAGAAATTGAAAGATATGTGTATTCTATATGAAGCTGTCTGCACAAGCTTTGTGTTTTTTGCATTTTTTCACAACTCATTTGTCTTTTAGATACTGGTATGTAAATCACAGAGGCTTTAGGTTTATCTGTTCAGCAAGGACAGAGGACTCTGAAAAAGCAAGAATGTATAAATGCATATACCTGTAAAAGCCTTGAATTGCAAAAATTGTTTGTAGTGGGCTATAGAGGCATTTGACAGATTACATGCAAGTATATACATGTGTATTTCATTATTTGATTGCCTTAGGAGACTGCTGTTTAAGTTGGCAGATCTACTTATTAAAAGCAAAGCTTTCTGGCTGGCAGCATTACAGAGCGCCAGAAGGAAAAGGAGACCAAATGCTGAGAGAGGAGACAGAACATGTAATGTGCCGAAAGCATGGAGAAGCTATAAAGAGAAGGAAAAAGCAGAGTTAAATGTGGTTCCAATTTGTTCTTTGGACTCAAGTTGATGGCCGTTCTGAAGTAAAAGCACAAATTTCTCTAATTTCAAGATGATTTTAAAATATTAAGGAATCTAGAGTTTTCTGCCTTGTTAGGTGTGATCTGGTCACCTGCTTATAGTTTGTCAGAAATCTCTAATCCACCTGTATTTTTCCTGTCACAACTAAAAAAGCAGCTTGCTTTGGAGCTTTACAAAGCACTGTCAGACCATGGTGTAAATGAACACTGTAATAAGGCCTGTAGCTTTGTTATTATTCTCAATAGCTTGATTAGAGACTACAGTAACTACAGTATTGATTCTTAGTATGTAATAAATTTCTGCATATAATTTGAGGATGAGTAATTTGTAGCTATTTTGAGGGTCAAGGGAAAATCCAGTTTTCATACATAGTGGTTTAGAACAAGACCATTCTTCCCCATGAAAGCAGAAGCCAAGCAAGTTGAGTGTATGTGTCTCCAGGTAGGCTACACCTGCGACCTCCCATTTTCTTATTTTAGTCTGGTTCCTTCACAACATCAGGCAGTCTAATTACAATATTCACTAATTCCTTTAGCTGCATAGCATTAGAATAACCAGTAGCATTGCTTTGTCTCCAAAGACTTCTCAGTTTAAGAAGAATGTTTAAAATGTGGAAAACTGTAAAATATAAGAAAAAGAATGGCACTGATCTCCTTAAAAGGACTGTAAGTAGCACAGTTACTAGTTTGGTGGCAGGCTTCTGTTTTAGCAAACCTGAGCCCTGAAAGAATTACGTAGCTAGTGTGTAGTGTAGTAGCGGTCATGCCAACAGTCTGCTGGCTCTACCATTTTTGAGGAGCTCTAAGTTTTGAAGTCTTAGTAAAGTTCTTTGAAGATGCCAAAGATTAACTAATTAAGATACAAGTTTTTCTAGCTGAATGCATAAAATTGGAAAGGAGGCACAGATAGAAGAATTCTTGTTCTGATGAAGTAGGCAAGTCAGTTGAACTACCCTTGAAAGCAGGGAGTCATAAGCCTGTTAGAAAAACAGGTCAGTTTAAAACAAATGCATTCCTCTTGCTTCTGTTCTCAGCAGGGAATTAGTTTTTTGGAATGATTCTCCATCTGTGAATCAAGTAAGCCATCCTTCTTCTTTCTGGCTTGCCCCACATTTAAACAAACAAAAGAGGAAAAAGTTCTTTGAGAAGATAGAAGAAAAAGAAAGAGGTGTTCCCATTTGGTAGGGTCAAATAAAGGTAACCGGTTCTTTCTTTTGGCAAGGTGATGACCAAGGGATTCCTCTGGAGCACAGAAACAAAAACAGACATGCAAGGGTTTCTTTTTTTTTTTCCTTTTTTTTTTTTTTTTTTTCTTAAGTAGGATATCAGGAAAAGAACCAGGATATATCTGGCCTTTTGACAGAATGGCAGCCAATGCAAGCCCTTGCTGGCCAGTGTGGAGGAAGGCAAACTCCTTCCAGCCAGAAACCCTTCAGCCTTACAAGCCTCCACCTGTTTCCAGTCATAGCTGGAAGACCTTTTCACATGTTTTATCACATCTTGTGCAAGTAGGGGATATTTTTTTCACCTTATTGTTTCACCTTATTCTAAAACAACTAAGTGGTTGTAACTCCAAGCTCTGTCTTTCAGAGTGTGTACGTATGTGGAAATACAAATAGATGGACAAACAGATAATGCTATTATATTTTAATATGTAAATGGGTAGGTTAGAAGACTGACTTAGCTTTCTCAGCAAGAACAGGATGGCAATGGAAAAAAGATCTGTGTGTGTGTGTGTGTGTGTATGTCACATTTTCTTACGGTTTCCTAGAGTCTAAATCAATTTAATAGTTTTTGCACTGATGTTGCAAAAATCCATCTGAAATACTTAAAATTAAGCTTCTCAAGAGGAAGCCTTTTTCTGTTGCTTTTCATCTCCTTGCAAACATATGAGCCCTACCAAAGCAAACTGACATCCTGTTCCATACTTTTTACCCGAACTTCAGTCAGGATTTGGTTTGTAGATGCTGATGGTAAAACATGGCCAGTTTTTGATGCTATCTTTTTTTTGTACCAGCTTTGTTCTTGGCGTTTCTCATAACAGATTTTTGTGCTATACAAGTTTCTTCAGTGCAGGATGCTAGATGCAGATACAGAAAGAGTGTTCTTCATCCAGATCAAGTTAGGTGGCCAGCTGAGACCATTATATGCTCAAAGCTCAAAGTTAAGTTTCATGAAATTAATTCATTGCTTTAACTGCAAAGATCTAAATTAGCTAGTTCAACAGCACAATGTGAACAAATGTAACACTGGTTTTGGAATAGATAACTTTTAATTTCATACATTAAGTGCTACTTCATATTCCATAAGGAATTCCATTCATATTCCATTCCATGTTGGTATTGTATCTGGATAATGATAAAAGTTGGAGTGAGAAATCAGTGCTGATACTACTGTGGAGGGGAATCCAGACAGCTGTGTGATTAAGGTCAGAGAATTTATTACATACAAACTGAGAGTTTTCTTCTTTATCTGAAATTAAAGAAGGCAGTGAGATTAACTCTCTGCAGATCCAGTTCAGGAATTTCTCAATAATAGTGTTTCAGTATCTATGTCACTCCAGCCCATTGTTTAATGTCTATAAGGATTAACCCATTTTTACTTTCTTATAAGACTGCCTTTCGACATTGCTCTGTTTCTGCATTTTTGTTGCTACATCTAGAGCCCCAAGCTGCTTTTCTTTTTTTTTTTCTTTTTTTTTTTTTTAGACGAGAAAGACTTGATTTGAAATATGTCAGCTTACAGAATAAAACAAACCAATTGTTTGCACTTTTTTTCTAGGTGACTTCTTTACACTCATTATTTTTAACTTTCTCTGTGTTTATAAATGTTTCCCATAATTCCCAAAGATGAAGGAACTGTTTTGGCTTTTATCTGTCAGCAGCTTCTGCCAATATTTTAATGTAAATCTTTCAGATCTAAACAACTTCTCTTCTTAAACATAATAATGCACACTATCTTTTTCTTGCACTAGTGAGAAGCTTATTCTTCCCTACATTGCTTGCCGGTGGATGCTTTGAGAGTGGTGTGATTTTTCTTTTTTTCTCCCACTTATTCTGTCTTTAGCAAAGAAGTAACAAAAAAGTACAACTTACTCCCAAAGCTGTATGTATTAAGATTATTGAATAAGAAAGAGAATGGTGTAAAAGCTATTTTTCAAGCAGAGTGAGTGTCAGAAACTCCTGATGATTTGTGGTAGTAAGAGAAGTAAAGAGCAATAAGGAATGAAGATCCTTTTCAGTTGGGCAGGTCATAAGAAGAGAGTTCCAGGGTGCTCAATGTCTTCCAGCAAATGTCCATCCAGCAGTCCTGTTTCTGTTATAAAGAGCAGATGCTGCTGGAGCACTACTACTAACCTTCATTGTGATTATGTGGAATGGGGAATGAGATTAGTCAGCTTGTTAGGTTAGTGCCAGACCATACAGAAGAGTCTATGTGCCAGCATCTTTTTTGATAAAGTGGGACCCTCTCCCATTGAAACATAGCAAGTGATAATCAAGCTTTTGCATGTTGACACCCTTTTTGCTCATTTTGTAGAGGAAAATGCACTGTTCTCATCTTGAGGTGACAAAATAACCCTCCGTTGCAAGGTCCATATGAGGAGGCAAGGCCTTGAACTTCTACTGGAAGTCAAAAGTTGATTGAGTGGGTGTCTTAATAGAAAGCTGGTTGACTAACAGCAAATACTAAATGGTTACCTAGTAGCAGGGGTATTTATTTAGTAAAAGGACTATAGTTTTCTAACGTATGTTCATTAGTAGCCTGTCTTCTGAGCTAAGCCAACAAAGCTTGGGTCAGAGGTCTGAAACCGCCAGCATGGGAACTTGCTGCAACTGAGAGCTGATGTCATTGAAGCCATCTCAGCACAGCATTCTTTGCAGCTTTGTCCAGAAAAGGCAGAATATACTAATGGCTGGACAGATCCAAAATTTTCAAGTGTTTTTTTGAGGCCGACCTTAATATTACTTCCTTTAAAAGATAGGCAGCTGTCTTTTAAGCATGATGGAGGTCTTCAGAAACAAAAGACTATTTTCCCATTTGTTAGGAAGAACTAGAGACCAAGTTATGGGACAAAGTGCTCTTGCATGAGAAGCTAGATTGGAGATATTACCTAACCAGGCTGGAGGAATTTAGGCATCCAGGTTTGAAACAGAAAATGAGTAGCAGAATAGGAGTTTACCAGAAGATCCTGTGTCCTTTCACAGAATAAAGCTGAAAGTAATAAATACCTCAACTACTGAACTGTTGCTCAAGAACATTGGACTTTTTGTGCACTGATTAAAGCAGAGTAATTTGGTGGGAACAATGCTATATGATAACATGAAAAGAGGTGAAAGAACTGATATTATATGTGCAACCTTAGTTCTTAGTTATCTTAAACTTTGGGAACTTGACACTGTGATTTTTGTGCCCTACTATTTGTCTGTATAGTATTCCATTCATGAAACAGAGGAATCTTTACTGCTTATTTCTTGAAGGAGGTAGTTTTAAATAGTAGTAAAATACTATTTAAATATATTAACAGTTTATATAATCTTTTTAAAATAAAGTATATCTTCACTAGAGTTTACCATTGATTTTTTAAAGAGGAATTTAGAGAGCAGAACCAGTATTAAAGTATCATGGGTTTAATATTTTAGGGAAAGATGAGGTGAAGTTTGTGGAAAGGTTAATAGAGCAACTGGTATGAATTGTAAGAGATTGCTTAGTTAATCTTAAGGCCAATAAGGGAAATGTTTGTACAGAACAGTTTGAGCCTGATAAGTATTTCTAGGTACTGCTACTGCAATCTGGATGTTCAATAACAACACTAAACCTGAACATTGCACAGGACACCTGTTAATTCGGTCACAAGAGGTAGTTGTCAGTAAAACGTGCCATTTGTCCTCACAGCTACACTAGCCACGCTACACTCGGATTTTCAATGTAGTATTTTTTCCTTTAAATCACTTACGGTTTCATGCAAGACCACTGGCAGAAGCTGGACTGTCAAGTCAGAGTTGTTGTTCTGCAGCAACCTTTTTTGTTGCTGCTCATTAGCATCTGTGAAGGGAGCTGGGCAGAACCGCTCAAGGTTTTTGGAGCTCTGCTGGTTTCTAACTATGGAACTGCCATCCAGGAGGAGGAGAGAATATGTGCAAGCAGCATTTGGCAAAAAGGCAACGCTTTGCACTTTACTGGCTCCAGCCATCTTATCCTGGCTCATGGGGGATGCTGCAAGTGAGAATTTAAACAATTTTTATTGTAATCTTCTAATATCTCTGATTGAAAAGTATTATCCTGGAACCTGCAGACCTCTTCAGGAACTTAGAAGCAGATTCGAACTTTTAAAATATTGTCTTTCTCTGCCTCAGAATCGCACTCAAAGGGCCATACCTGCCTGTTCAGTTTGGAGATGTTAACTTGATTTTCTATTTAAAAAAATGCTAATTAGGAGTTGTGAGAATCTTGCTGTCTGATCTGCACCTGCAGAGTCGCTCAGGACTTAGGATGACCTGTGAGCAATGAAAGACAGGACTGAAGCTTGTATCAGTCTCCAAGCCCCTGAGATGTCTGGGACCATTTTTTTTTTTCAGAACCATTTAACTTAAACATTGTGCTTGGTATTAGAATGCAGTGTACTGAATGCAAGAATGTATTCACTTTAGTTAATCTTTTTTTCTATAAGCCTTGCAGTTTTTGCCCAGAAGAGGGCTTCTGCTTTCTCTGATCCTGTTGGTCACATGCATTCTGTGAGAAATGCTAACTGGAAATAGTTGCAGCCATTTCAAATCCTAAATTCAGTTATAGTTTCAAAAAGGAGTATTACAAAAGTTCACCCATAGAGGGAAGCAGAATACTGTCATTAGAACAGGGTTTTTAACTGCAGATTGCTTTTTAAAAATCATCTGTGCTTTAACTGAAGCCAACAAAAAACATCTGTTGTCTTATTTATAGCTCCTGTTTCTAAGAAGTGTATTCTGTAGCAGATGAGAAAAGTGCCTGGCAACTCATAATTCATGAAGTTACTGAGACTTAATCTGTTAGAATATTATGTACAGAATTCCACCACAGTACGGGCTGTACCACTTCCCTTCCACAGATGATAGAAATGGGGCTTTGTGAAACATTAATAAGTGTGAAATGTGATTAGCAGATACTATTTGAAGTATTAAACCATAATGAAGGACTATAATATTCTACAGTGCTGCTGCTGATTGGTAGTTTCACACCATGCAAATCTGTCTTAATTTGCTGTACATTTGTGCAGCTAAGCTTTTCTCAAGTTGGATACATTTTTTTCTCTCCTTTTGTTAAACTTTTGTTTTGTTTTGTTTTAGTTTTTCTTTTTTTCTTCTTTTTTTTTCTATTTTGGATGATCAATGCTTCAGGTTTGTGACAAGCATTCATTTTTGTGTCAGAGAAAAGTTAAAAAAAAAACTTTCTTTCTGAAGAAACTACAACTTTCAATATCAGATCAGAGCTTTCTGCTATCTGTTGTTTATAGATTTTCTTGTATTAATCTATTTTTGCTTTGGGTTGTTTTCCTTTCACTTGTAGTTTCTCCCCTTACTCTCCTTAGCCCTTACATGCAGCTGGTGCAGGGTTATATGTGGGGAAGAAAGCAGATCTTTCTCACACCACCACTTTCCATGTCCCCATGTAATCGCTGTACACACATTTTATCAGTCAGATCATTCCTTGCATATTTGTGCTGATAACCGTGGAAAGTATCTAAGCAAAGTATTTAACTTGTCTCACAGCAGTGATTTATACAGGTGACTGTCTTTTTCCACGTATTATATGTAGCCAAATAAGATGAAGTAACATTCAGATTTTATTCCAACCTTCATGGGTTCTGTGGATTGGACTATAAATGGCCCAATCATAACATACATACATTTGTCCTGTGGGAAAAATGACTGCATAAACTTATTCTGTTAAGTATCACAAACACTATAACAATTTGCATATACTTTTTCATTTTTCTACAAAAAAAAAGAAAAAGCAGTTTGAGATGCTTTTTTTTTTCCGGACTTAAAATTGATGTTGTAAGTACCTGCCTCACCCACAGGATTCTACAAATGCTCAATTTGCATTTTGACCAATGTGTTGTGAATTGATTGAAGTTCAGAAGGTTGTGTTAATGTCTCCCTTTTCCTTTGTGATCTTTCGTAATAAGCCCCTTCAAAAATGTGTTATCATTCTGTATTACTCATATAAGACAACAGCAGAAATATAAATACTTTAAAAAGCTTTTTGAAGTCCAGAACACATTAATGGAGTACTCTTTATCCATGAGAGGTAATCGATACTATTGAAATTCTCTAAGAAGGGTATTATGCTTTATTCAGATGTTTCTCAGTTTTAGATGAAGTGGACTGACAATCTAATACGATAAATTATTTTTCCAGTACAAAGCTGTATTTCCTTCTATGGCTAAAATCCTTGGCATATCATTAAAACTGAACTAAAACTGAATGAAATTGACACTTTGTCCTCCAGGTAATAGTCAAAAGCTTCTGATCGATAGAAGAAATAAACTGGACTTGCTGCATATTATTGAAGAATTTTCTGACGGGAATTTAGAATTAGCTGAATTTCTATCACACTTCCCAGTTGTACTCTAGTCTGGTCACCAGCAGACGTTATTTCTCCATTCCTTTTCATAGCTTTGGGATCTTTCATATCTCAATAAATCTTGACTTGCAGGCATTTTCCGGCCTAAATAGAAAGCCGGCTTCTTGTGAGCCCAAAGGTTGAGAGCCCTGCTGGGCCAAACCATTTCTTTATCTAGCCCTGAGATAGTCGTCTTCTCTCTTCATTTCTCCTTGATCTAGTCTCCTTTTGCTGCCAAAGCCTCCGTGGTATTCCAGTTCCACAGTCTGTCTGACAACATCTGATAAAAATAAAAGACAAGTAATAGTTGAGAGGCCTATTTAGCCATTCATAATGGATATATCAAATTCACAGAAGCTTAAACCTTCCTCTCATAGGGAAAAAAAATCTACAATATTGCTAATGAAGCAAGTATTGGAGAAGGTGGCTGAGCCATGAAAAGTTGTTCCCCTTGCTGTTATAGTGATCCATTCTGCCTTTAGGAGAACTTAGCTATAGCAAAAAACAAATCTTCTTGGTCAAAAGGAATTCTTCTCCTCCTCCAACAGTTGCAGATAATTTTACAGGCTATTGAAGTTCTTGATTGATCTATGACATGCAGTGGCATTAACTTCTTCACTTCACCTTCTTGTCTTTCATTCTTTTCCAGTTAAAACACATTGCTAAAAGCAACTGGGCATTTCTAAATACCTGATTTATTTTTCTTTTGGTAAATGTCATGAAGTTTTCTAAAATTACTGAAGCCAAGACACAGTTATGTTTCTCAAATCTTGGAATAAACTTTCTCTGGTGTTTATTTGTAATACCAAACCCATCTCTTTTTCTGTCTTAGTACGGCATTGGACCCTTCCTAAGATTATCATAGAATCACAGAATCATAGAATGCCTAAGGTTGC
>JAWLRI010000280.1:595662-609631 GCA_034781795.1 Crypturellus tataupa
TATCTTAATATATGTTTCACTAGAGCCCTTGAAATGCAGCTGTATCCATCAAAATTATGAATGAATTAATGTTTTGTTCTGTGAGTCCTTCTGGGATTTTTCATGTGATCCATTACCAAAAAAAGAACTCCTTTCATGTGTATTTCAGGGTCCATGCTGGACAAGAGAATGTATTTTAGTAGAACATTTGCACAATTATTAATATGCCGAAAAAAATAGATGCAAATTTTCAAACTTTGTAGCCTGTAGTTAATTAACTTCTGCTCTAAGGCACCACTTGAATAGTTTTCAGACATTGAGTATTTACAGAATCTTAAATGATTCTTTACCAGATTGGGAAACAAATCTATTTCTCTCCCCAAAAATCTGTCATGTGATTGTCTTAAGTGCTGACTTTTTATAGTTCTTGTAGAAGCCTGAGAGACATATTTTTTAAAATTATCAGCTCCAAGATTATTATTTACAGTGGCTTGACCTTCCATCAAAAGTGCTTTGAGACATTATAATAAAGGAATAATCCTAGAACAGATAATTTATTTCTTACATAAGTGTTCTTAACAGAGAATACAGATCTATAATAGCATTGTTCATAACTTAAGAGATTTTTAGCAGAAAGAATATTTTTTGTTGAAAATAGTTTAATGACAACTAAGTTATAGCAGGTAAGCCAGTGCTGCCAGGTTTAGATTCTACTGACTGTTTTCTTGTCATGTCACCCAGTAATTATCCTTCTTGCTTCCAAAGAATAGGAATTACACAAAAAGAAACAACATCTTAACTTTGGCATTTTATGTCTACAGTGATGCTGGCTATGCACTCCCTACTGCAAAGCCAAGAGTTACTGTCAGACCTTTAGTTGATTTTTTTTGTTGCATAACTCTGGACTGATATTTTCCTTGTCGCAGTGCTCAATGGGAAACTATGCATTTTTACGTGTGAATCAGAACAGAGTCTAGTCCTGCATAAGAAGTTAAAAGTACTGCCGTTAAAGTCTGTAGTATGTGAAGACCAAATAACGTTTCAAGAGAGTATCCCATTTTAACCACCCAACTTGATGGACAGCCACAGAAGCATTAAAAATACATTTTAAAAAAAATGGGCTATGAGTTCTTTGTAGGCATACAGGGCTGGAAGCATTTTCAGATCATTTTGCTGATCGTGAAGCAGCAGCAGGACGCTGAGCTGTGCTTGGGAGTGTTTGGGACATGGCCACCAGCCAGCGAGCGCCAGGCACCCTGCCAGGTGGCTGCCATGTGGGGACAGTGACAGTTCAGGGCCAGCAGGCAGGTCACACAGAGAGGAGTGGGGAGTTGGGGTGGTTTTGGGGGAGAACACAGGGAAATCGGGGTCCTCTTGGAGGAAAACTAAGGAGAGTGGCCCATGGGCACGCGAGGTGAAAGGGTGTACTATGGCAGGCAGGGGGAAGAAGGTGGCGGGAAGTGGTAGGTCTGACAGGGCCACATCCCATCCTGCAGTGACACACTGAAGCCTCCATGGCCTACACACTAACTCGGGCTGAGCTGACACTTCTCGGCTTCTTCCTCTTCTCCAGGCCTCATAAGCAGCATCATAAGTAATGGCTCCGGCTGTAGAACAGCACAGATTTTGAGCGTGAAGAGGTAGGGTTACTGCTCATAGGATCCCAGCTGGAGTAAGTGAAGTCATAAGCCTGCCTTGTACTTAACTGGTCACTTGGTGGTGGTTTGGGTGAGAGTCCTGGCAGTACAACCAAAACGCAGACACTTTGCTTTCAGCCAAACATAATATAGGAAGTTTGATGGAATAATAACCAGATCAGGGGAATGCAAAGGCCAGTGCTGTTCCTCCTGAAATATGCTCCAGAACTCCCATTTTCCTGCAGGGCTCCGGATCAGCCACAGTCCTGGCTCTCAGTGGCTCGGGGGCGCAATATGCTGTCCCATATTGACTCTGTTTTTTGCAAAGTTTCATCAGTGCAGCTGGATTGTCAGCCGTTGCCAAGAGCATTGTGATGTGTGTAAAGAAGAGGCTGTCAGGGCAGAGCTGAGCTTTACAGCGTGCTGCCTGCCCCCGACTCACCCAGCAGAGGGCCCCCTTTCTAAGCTAATAAAAATCCTGTGCTTTATACCAAAGCGCATTGATAACCATCCCCAGCCCCAGCAGTGCCGAATCTTTGGGTTACATCTTGACAGTAGTGTATACTGTATGTCCTCAGTATCTAATTATAAAAATATTTAGTGAACCCGAAGCAACATACATGACATTGCTAGAAGTTTTTGCAGATTAATATTATAAATGTGTGTGAATATATGTGTGTGTATGTGCATATATCTATATGTGTGCGTACGCATGCATCTCTAGCAGTTCCTTGTCCTGCTTCATACATCACTTAAAAAAACAAAAATCATTTGTAGATCAGAAGGACACTTTAAGGACACCTTAAGTATGATGCAAAAATGTAGTTCTGCAAATGCAAGTCTATAGATTTAATAAGCACCAAAGTGGTGAATTCCTAAATTTAAATAAAAGTTAAGATGACGCAATTGTGTGAAAATGTAGGTTTGTGCACATCAGTACCTTTTTTTTTTTTTTGATGAAATGTGATTCAACTCATATTTGCACAGGCACTGAAATTAAAAGAAATAATAATTTAAAAAGATGCCATTGGACTTTGGAACCAGATTTTTTTTGTCATTATTCTTTTAGAATACACTTATATACCATGTTCATATTAACCGAAAAGTGTATTATCCCTTTCTGCAATTTTTAATGGTAAATAGGAGACATCAGTTACTGTCAAAAGTTGGATTTTTCTCTTCTGCTATGTACTGTCATTAGTTCAGAAACACAGATTACAATCTCCACTTGGAGTCAGCTGTACTTTTATGACTCTGGTACCTTAAATGATGTACAGAACTAGCAGTTTTTTAGTAGGCAAAGGCCAAAACTAGAAAAGTAAAAAATTGTTCTAAAAGTCAAATATTCGATTAGCTATTAAACACTGAAAATATACTGCAGATATTTGGGGTTTCAGTGTAAGGGACAGGTGGATCTTGGTAGGTTTGGCATTTTGTAGCACAGGACGATTTGGGCAAGTGGAGCATTTGAGGAGGGAGGTGAAAACTTTGCAATGCCGTTTCCGTAGCGCAAGGGAGCCACAGCGGCTCTGCAGGCAGACAGCTTAGGGGTCCTCACTGCTTCTACCGAGAAGCCAGAGGGAAATATTAATCCCCTTCCTGCCTTTCTCTGAAGGGAACTCTTTGGTCTACTTCCCCTTTCATTTTTGTTTTTTTCCATGTAAAAGCGCAGCCAGGAGGAAGTTAGCAGAGGGGCATGGGCTCTTCAGTTGCTGCCCCATTTCTTCTGCAAGGGCGACCCTCTACAAACCCAGCAGCAAGGGGAACGCGTGTGACCGGGAGTGCTCCCTCTCTGTGCCTTTCCCCATCTGCCTGACCAAGGAACCAAACGAACCAGCCTGAGATGCTGCAAAATGCCAGGGACAGGGACAAATGTTTGGGTGCATGTGGAATGGGCAAGATGTGTCCCCCCCCTTGGTTGTGAGGGGTTTGGGGCAGTGCACACGGGCGCGTGGGAGGTGCTGCTGCACTTGCGAGCGAGCCACTCTGCACAGGGCTCTGCTAGGAGGCACAGCTTTCTTCAAGGAAGAGTTTATTCTTTTTATTTTTTTATTTTTCTAAACGAAGTTAGCCACCTCCTGTGTTTGGCTGTGCTTAGTGCTTTTCTTGACTTTAGTCCTGCGCTCAGCAGCCAGTGGCAGAGTCTTAAAATAGACTTCTTAAAATAGACTTCTTAAAATAGACTTAAAATAGACTTCTTACAATGGTCTTCTCATTTACTTGGCTAAAATGAGAAAGTTTATCCTGCATTGGCCACTTGGGCACTGATTGACAACTTTTCCTTTGAATCTGCCCCCCCACACACTTGAAATCTCTGGCTCAGCAAATATTTGAACCTGCCCAAGTTAATCATGAAACTGAGATCATTAGGTGAGAGAGACGTGCGAGCTACTAGGGTGATTTCTTTTTTTTTTTTTTTTCTTTTTTTTTTAAACAGTACTAAAGTCAGGTTCACTTTTTAATGATGAACCAGAGTAAGCAGATACCTTCTGCACAGCACAGAGCTCTCTGCAGTTGAGAACAGAGGGAAGACTTGGATTTTCTGACTGCACCTTACAACTTTTTTAGTGTTTTTTATAAAGCATTGATTGGAAAGCATAATCCTTTTTTAACCTTCTTTAATTGTTTTTTGTTTAGTTGCTTCAGAAAAACTTCCTTAAAAAAAAAAAAAAACTTTTTTTGTTTTCTTCTTTTAGAAAGTTTTCTGTAAGGGGAAACCACTTAATTTTTCAGGTTATTGGATTGTATTTTCAGGCTGTATTACAAGGGCGAGCAGTTGTGATGCATAATTTACAAAGTAAGTGATTTTGAATTTCTGTGTGCTTTTTTATCACCTTGTGGAAGTACTTTGCTGTAGCTGATTGCCAGGTAGAAATTCCATGGTCTTAAGATATGTGAATGAAAGGCAAGTGCTCAGCACCTCTCCAGGTTGTGCAGAGGCAATGGAAAATCACCTATCTGTCTCCTGCCTTTTCCTGCCCGACAGCTGCCTTAGTTTGGGCTGAGCAGCAACGTGATTATACAAGTGTGGGCAGTCTGGAATTTGGCCACCGGTGAAACCCTGGAGACTTATTTTTTCCTGAAAGCCTTTATTCAAGGGAATAAAAAGTCTTACTGATCCTCTGTAAAACTTAAATGCAGCAATATAGTCTTTGTCAGAAATCTTTTATAACCTAATTTAAATAATTACCTTGGCAACTCAAGTGTTTGGGTAGCAGGTGGGCTAAACCTTTGAGTTCAGTGCTTGGACTTGTGTCTGGGATGATCTTAAGTATCTTATTACATTTTGGAAATGGAAGGAATCTTTGGAACATGTCTACCTAAACAGGGAGGGGAAAATGAATTTAAGCCTAAGATATAAGTAAAGTAGCATGTATTTTTTTTGTTGCTGTTGGTACTCCAGCCATGTTCTTGCATGTTAATGCTTGTTGAAAGGGGTGAGCTAGTGAAGGGCACAGAGGGAGGGTAGATATGTGTGAAATATTTGGGAAGGGTATAAATTGCATTAATTTTTAATGAGTATTTATGAGATAGGGCATATTTAAGCTGCATGAGGATTTCTTACAATGTAGGCACTGATAGTTGCTACAGTGACTTTTTGTTGTGGTTATTTTTGTATCTGTTTTTCTGCCCCCATAGATTATAGTGAATATAAAGCACTCGGATCACTCTACATAGCATTCTGCTCTGGATTAGTAGTATATTCTGCACATGTTTCTTCCAAGAGCTCTAAGAGTTAGCCAGTGATGGAGGGGGTTAAGAAAGGATTTTTCTGAGTAGCAGGAAGATACTGATGACATGGAGTCAACTTAGGAAGAAGACACTGACAAGGACTCTTGCTTTTAACAACAATTAGCATGATAAATATCTCAATGAGAGCAGGGTAGAGAAACAGTGTGAAAAGGAAGACTAAATCCTGTTTTTTCCTGACATTTTATGTTCAGCAAAATTACTATTCAAGATCTTTCTCAATGCTGACTCTCTTCAGTAGTTTAAGAAAGTCTCAGTGACATTCTAAATGTGAGATTACAGTATTTGATTTTTAGATTTCAAAATAAGTTACAAAATGATACGGATTTTAAAAAAGACTTTTCGGTAGTAAGTACATTTTGTGTAGTGATAGCAAATATGTAAGTGCTTTGTGTTCCTAAAACTACAGGAATTTGTGAAGTTTAAAAATATAAATAATATATAACATAATATATAATTAATGCAATTAATATTTTAAAATGTGGATATATGTGTATGCATGTGTGTCATAGATATCCACAGACCTGGAGTCATGCTCTGCTTCCCTTTCCGGTCTCAGTGTGCGCACAGTCGGTGCAGATGCTTATTAGGGCTTTTTAACGCTCATCTCTGTGCATGGGGTAGGAGGCTGAAACCTGCCTACCTCTGAGCGGAGCAGCCCTGCGTGTGCATGTGCATGTGCTGCGCGCGCGTGTGCAAGCTACGTGCTGCAGCACATCAGCCTTTGTCACCCTGCCAGGCTCGGACTGTACCAAGCCGCAAGGAGCCGGGAGCAGGAAGCAGGGACGGGCGTGAGGGGAGAGCTGCCCCGGCTCTGCGCTCGCAGCAGCGGCTCTCCCGCGCCGGGCGGCTACATGCAGATTCCTTCTGAAACTGAAATTGTTTTAAGATTAATGTAGGAGCGAATGATGAAGCAGGAGGGGTCTGGTGACATTATTTTGACATGATTGGCTGAGGATCATGATGTAATAGGTTACAGTGCAGCCCCTTATAGGTTTTAAAATGAATTCCAAGACACCATTACAAAGAGAGCCTGACTCTTTTCTTATATCTGAGCTTACTCAGTGAAACTCATACAAATGTACAATACTGTTTGGAATATGGAAGAGCTGGATATAGACTATCCTAAGACAGACATAAATTGTGGCACAGACTTGATGTTTTACATAGAAATGGATCCACCAGGTAAAGCTGCAGTCTTATTATGGAAGACTAGTTCATTTTGGTCTTTATGATAGCTGCTGAAAAATCCTTAGTAGATATTTAAGATTTATTTACTTTGTTGTTCATTCAGATAGTTTTCCTTTTTTCTTTTTTTTTATGTAATAGAATTAAATTGTATTTTAGTGCATGGTTATAGTAATTAGAATCATAACCTGTAGAAATACCTGTCTGCTTACTTAAATGATTTTTTTTCTGAATTGACCTGTTTCTGTTTCATTTTTATTTTGTCATATGTACCTCTAGCCCTGCTATTATATTGTAAAAATGTTGCATTTCTTTTACTATTACTATTTTTGCTGTCTATGCACCACATTGTGGCTAAAAAGGGATGCTATAATAATACTTGTATTTCCTGAAACAGTAATTACAAATCATTGTTTTGGATTGTTTCATGAAAAACAGATTTTAAAATGTAACTGTTACTTGAATTTCTGATATCACATCGGTTTATCATATGGTATTAAAAATATTAAGCTGTCCTGTCATTCATCGCAATTATAAAAGTACTGTCTTTTGTAGCTGCTCTTATTATACAAAAAGGCATGTTTGTAAGGAATGTTATACTCACTACAGAACTGCAAGAGCTGGTTTGATTTTTAATCCTCTTTCCCATGTAGTCCCCCTTGCTAGTAAGTCAGGAGTGCTGCAGTGTCTTCTCTGGCACTCACTGGTATACGTATGCAGCTTTGACATTGAGAAAAGGGGATGTGGTTTTTAATCAGTCCTGACATTTGGAGCACAATTTATTCTGTAGAATACCAAGATTAACACAAGGGATATATGGGTCACAGATGGGTTTCCTAAGGTGGTTTTCAGCAAATCATTGCGCAAATTCTGAGTATCAGAGAAATCACACTATTTTGCAGTGGGTTTGCATTTTTTTATCATCTAGCACTTAGGTGAGAAAATAGCATTATTCTTCTAATACCATTGTATAGGAGGAGAGATTTTACGTTCTTTACCATTTATATTCATGTAAGGACGATGGAGAGAGGTAAAAACAAACTTCACGTTATTTTTTTCCAAATGCTTTCTTGACTCGATGGTTTTGCATAAAATACATTATTGCAAGAGTGATGTACTTTTTGAAGTACATCTTTCTAGTAATTATCTTCTTTTTTCAGTAAGAAACCTTCATTCTTTTAGCACCTTTTAAAGACTGTCAGTCTGAGTTTTTCATACCCATTCATTTTTTCTCATTCATATACTAAGGTAAAATTTCAAGGTATATACAATCAGGTTTTCAGTGAGTTGTAATCAACTTTTTCTCCTTTTCATCTGCAGCACTTCCTCCTAAGCCACCAAAACCTAATACTGTGACTAACAACGGTATGAATAACAACATGTCTTTACAAGATGCTGAATGGTACTGGGGAGATATCTCAAGGTAAATCATCTCAAGATGTGTATTTCCTGTATTCGCTTTGTATTCTCGCTGTGTGATTTTATATATGTATTCTGTTTAAGCATAGAAAAAATATAGTTCTAAGATCCAGTTTTAGGATATTTTCCTACAGTTAACATATCGCAGCTGTTCTTGTGCCAAACATGACTAAAAAGTTACTAGCAGTCAGTTAGAATGTAATATGTAGAATTATTTGGTGTTTGTTATATTATTGCAAGAAAGCTATGTGAAATTAGAGGACAACAGTAAGAAATGAGTATTTTCTTTCATTAAGACCCTCAAATCCAGGCACAATAGTTAATAATAAACTAGACCAGCAAGTGCCATATATTAGCAACATTTTTAACTGCACTATATATAGGTACATTAGACCAGCACTGGCTTCTCCAATTGCCTGGGCTTGTGGGAACAAGCAGAAAGACCTGTACATTTATATTATTTTGTTCCAACAGTCAGAGGATATTGAAGATACCATTTTTATATTCCATTTGTTCACTAGTAATATTATATAAGCTATTAAGTAACTGTGGTCAAATGGAGATCAGGAAGGGTCTTAAAAATCGTTCTTTTAAAGAAGTTAGAGCACAGTGAGAGAAGAAATGAGTGAGAAGTAGCTGAAATCATTGGTCGCTTTTACTTTCATTTTAGGGAAGAAGTAAATGAGAAGCTTCGAGATACTGCTGATGGTACCTTTTTGGTACGAGATGCTTCAACCAAGATGCATGGGGACTATACCCTTACACTGAGGTATGATAGCTACACTAGATCAGTAACACTTGACAGTATACATGAAATACTAAATATGAAAATGCATGTTCTTTAGGCCGTAGTATTTGAATTATACCTGACTTTTCAACAAACTTCATTTGCAGGAAAGGAGGAAATAACAAATTGATCAAAATATTTCACCGAGATGGGAAGTACGGCTTTTCTGACCCATTAACTTTCAACTCTGTGGTCGAGCTAATAAACCACTACCGGAATGAATCTCTAGCCCAGTATAATCCTAAACTGGATGTAAAATTACTGTATCCAGTATCTAAGTACCAGCAGGTAATTTGGTTTATTTTCTTTGTGTTCCACTTAAGTACAGAGAAGTTATTACAATCTGAGGTGTCACTGATTATGAAGAACCTCACGCCTATTGATATTTGAAAAAAAAGGAGTGGATATAAAGTTAGACTGGAAAAAAACCCCACAATTTGCAAATAGATAGTTAAAACTTTACATATTGTATATACAAGAAATAAACTCATTATGCTAATGAATATACCACTCATTCACAATGGAATATATAATTTTCAGTACAAAGTTGTGCATTTGCAATGCAGCTTTTCGTCATTAATTTTATTTCTAATTTGCATATTATATGCATATAGCATGGGGTTTCTCCACATTGATAAGTGAGGTACGACCTCTTCAGTGTAAAATATTTGGGCATTTTTATGCAGCATTATGCTGCAAATCTGTGCAGTATAATTGTTTCTTTACTAAATAAATTTCCTTCTTTCCATCCTCCCAGGATCAAGTAGTAAAAGAGGATAGCATTGAAGCAGTGGGAAAGAAATTACATGAATATAATACTCAGTTCCAAGAAAAAAGCCGAGAATATGACAGACTCTATGAAGACTATACAAGAACATCTCAGGTGAGCTATGTTCAAAACCAGAAGGAAAGTAGAGGTTGTCTGCTGTGGTTTTAGAAGAATATTACTATAAATCCATCCTGTCATCCCTGACAACTGCCTCCTCCTGCTCCCTTCTTCCACACCCAAAAGAGGAAACATACTTGATGTGCTTGCTCAGTATAATGGAATTGCTTACTTCACAGTTGAACCATCACCACCTGCAACCTAACCCCATGGTTAAGCCCGACACCTGCATCCAGAGCAAGCTCAGAACTCCCTTGGTTAGCAGCACTTCTGCACACTGACCTCATCAGGTCAAGCACAGATTTTCAAGACATATTTGTAAGGGAACATTGTGTTTTATTATTAGTTTTTAAAGGGGCTGGCTTAATCTACGCAGAATGGAGAGGTGACGTGTAGGTATAGTGCAGGATTGAAAAGGTGGCTGTATGCTTCTTTCATTTTAACTGAGCCTTGAAATGCCAGTGGAATTAGTGTTGTTGGTGCCGTTTTACAGCTTCCTACAATATAGAAGAAATATGGTTAAAAAAAAACGAAAGCAAGATCTAGGTATGCAAGCAACTTGGAAGTTGCCTTAAAGACTTGGATGTCATCTAGTTGTGTAGGTGCAGGAGGATAGAATAGATGAAATCTGGAGATTGGTACAGTGGTGCAACTTAAAATGCAGCTATACTTCCAAGAACATTAGTTGCTAGAAAGGGCAAAGTGCAGTGCCATAAACTTCCAAATCTCACAAATAAAACTTATTTATACAAAATAAATATTGAAGCTAGGCCTTTGTCTAGTAGCTTGCCTTTCTTGGAAAGCTTCAGGGTGTTAGCAGTTTGCATGGGCCTGTTTTCTCTGTTTTGTAAGGCTTTGCAGACAGAATGCATTCTTAGAAAAGGGATTGAAGCCATTTTGTTACAACATAGTCTCTCTTCAGTGATACAAGCCAATAAATCCTCCCTTCTGTTTGATAAGAACTGTAATAACAATTACTTTTTTTTCAGGAAATTCAAATGAAAAGAACAGCAATTGAAGCATTTAATGAAACAATAAAAATATTTGAAGAGCAGTGCCAGACACAAGAAAGATACAGTAAGGAATACATTGAAAAATTTAAACGTGAAGGAAATGAAAAGGAAATACAAAGGTCAGTATTTGTATTTGAACTTCAAATTTTATGCTTTTTGGGAAAGAAACAGTATGAAGTATAGATCTATCCAAAATTATAGTACATTGGCAAGTATGCAGTTGTTCAGTTGTAAGCTAAGCAAGCCTCAACTGGGGTCGCAGTTAGTTTGCTCAATATGCACCTGCATCTAGAGAAAGAATCTATTCTCTTAAATATCTACATAAGAAAATAGTAGATTAAATTGTGAATAAGACATGAGAGTATAACCTACCACATTTTGCCATTCAGAATTATGCACAACTATGAAAAATTGAAGTCTCGAATAAGTGAAATTGTGGACAGCCGACATAGATTAGAAGAGGATTTGAAGAAGCAAGCAGCTGAATATAGAGAGATAGACAAGCGTATGAACAGCATTAAGCCAGACCTGATACAGCTGAGGAAAACAAGAGACCAGTATTTAATGTAAGTATCATTATGAATTAATAGAAATATATTTTAAGTTTGTTTTTATTAGCATCTGACTTCTCTGAATAACAACTTTTTTTGTGTGATTTTTGTCTAGGTGGTTGACTCAAAAAGGTGTTCGGCAGAAGAAGCTTAATGAGTGGCTGGGCAATGAAAATACAGAAGAGTAAGTATTAAAAGATTTAAATATTCCTGGTATTTCAGTTCATCTTATGCAATAATGAGATAAAGCATATTTAATTCCATGACCACAAAGAGGAAATTCAAGCCTAGTTATCCACTCGCAGTGTACACTTAACACATGGCAACCTACATAATGCAAGCATTAGAAAGGACTCTTATCCCCTAGTGCCATTGTTCAGAGAGCTGCATAATCAGACAGCTATACAGCAAAATAGCAAAGCACTGGAACCTAACCAGTGTCTTTATTCCTTCTAGTAAAGTAAATGTTGTAAGGTGTTAGTATATTGGAGGAATGTTACATGAAAGGGTAAACGTTCATGTCTCAGACATAGTCAGGCGGCTTCCAAAGCTCAAATGTTAGTACCAGGGAGACATCCAGTATAGCGGTACCAAAGTACTGTATCACCATGGATTCAGAGGTGATAAAATGTGTTTGTTGGAGAGTGATGCTTCTCTGGTTTATGGTCTGGTTAATTTTTCTGCGAAGTAATAGCAAGATAGTATTATGTCATTTGAGCAATACAGTTTCATTTATGTTTTTGACTTGGGCTTGGCCACTGAATAGGTGGCATTTAATTCCTGGGTGAAAGGTATTCAATTGATGAGAATGTAAACCAATGTAACTAAATGCAAGCCATAAATTAATATCAAAAGTGACTTGAAGTCACAGTTTAAAATACTAAATATAGAAGTAATGAACAAATATATATATATAAATATATTTTTTAATGGTGTGAGTAAAAAATCCATTAAAATCAACAGTGTCACCTGTTTAGTTTCCTGTGCAAGGTTTTTACATTGCCTGGCTGAGTGACATGTACCAAGAACATCAGATTGACAATGACTGTTTTGTGGACTTATATCCTAGCCTGTCCACATTAGTGGTCTGTTTCAGTTTGTCCACATTAGTGGTCTGTTTCAGTTTGGTTTGGTTTACTGAATCACCTGCTGTTATCCTGGAAATCATGCATCTCTTCTGTGGCTGCCTTGGTAGAAGTAAGGTTACAAAAATGGCACAGACGTGTTGAAGTCAGGTTATTCATGCAGTCCTAGCAGAGATCAAAGGTGATATAATGGAGAAAATGTAGCTACCTCTTTCCACTTGAAAAATAGTCCTGTTCACGCAACAAATTTGGAGATGTCTTCTTTCATCGTGGTCTTGAGCTTGGAGAGGGTCTATTCGACTTTGCATTATCTTGATAGTTGGTGACTGTTTTGGAAGAAAAAAAAAAAGTGTTCTATGCTCTTTTTATAATCTAGATATAGATTAGAGACCACTGTATCATTCCACCCTTTTCATACAACCATTTTCCCTATGAGTAATTAGTCTGGCTACTTGTACAGCTGCTCATAGCTTTCCCAAGCAACAGCTGTAGTCGATATACTGCATTATTTTTCACTGCTGACCAAGTATTCTGATTTGGAAATGAACCTGACTCAGAAGGAATTGATTTCACTAGGCTTGCTATTTACCAAAACATCAAGCAACAGTAGAAGCACTGAGGTGCTCACAGCACTGAAAGGTAAAACAGCATCCTTTTATTTCCATCTTCAGACTTACATGAGTATTTTTAAAAGAAACAAGGCCCCGAACTTACATTTTATTTTTACTCAGCAGTTGAAATGTTGCAATATTACACAATTTACATCCCTTCATTTACCAGAGCGCCTACTAGCCACTGACTTACTTTTTAAGTAATGTGAAGGGGGAAGTATTTTGCTCCTGGGTTTTGCTTGGTAACACATTTTGTAAATGTATTTTGTCATATTTCAACAGCCAATACTCCATGGTAGAAGACGATGAAGACTTGCCGCATCATGATGAGAGAACATGGAATGTGGGGAATATCAATAGAAGCCAAGCTGAAAATCTTCTGCGGGGCAAGCGAGATGGAACATTCCTTGTTCGAGAGAGCAGCAAACAAGGCTGCTATGCTTGCTCTGTCGTGTACGTACCCTGCTTTGAGAAGGATGCAACCTGAAGAGCAACTGTATACTGGCATATTCAGGAACCCCACTGTATCTCAGGCTAGCAAGTAGATAACAAATTCTGCCTGAGACCACCCATTCCTGTTACTGCTCCTCCTCCTCCCTTCTTACATAGCTCCATCCTGTGGCACTGCTGCAGATGAGCCTCATGGAGAAGGAGGGGAATTAGAGCATGGAGTATCTCCTGTATGTGCATCTGCAGTGTCCTGTCCGCCTACTGTCTTTCAAAGTTAACAGATCATCTGGGAATTTTGGTTAAACCTAGACTTTTACCATTATCCCAGTATAGAAGACAGAAATTCCATACAGTGAACATAATTGGAAGATATTTTACCATACCTTATTTTCAGGTTCAACTTGATTGTACTGTCAAACTAAAACCTGCTTTTTATTTTCCTTTTTAGGGTGGATGGAGAAGTAAAGCACTGTGTGATAAACAAAACACCTACTGGGTACGGATTTGCAGAGCCATACAACTTGTACAACTCGCTCAAAGAACTGGTGCTACATTATCAACACACGTCGCTTGTGCAGCACAATGACTCTCTCAATGTCACACTAGCCTACCC
>JAWLRI010000280.1:611277-625704 GCA_034781795.1 Crypturellus tataupa
AAAAAGGAAGATTTGGCTATGAGGAGAGTTTGAATTTCAGAATGAATCTGCTCTTCATAGTAAATAAATGACATCTTGACCAACTGTTGCAGAATTTTTGTTAGCATGTCGAGATATTTTCATTTCATGTGAAGGAAGTTTCTCTAAGGTGTTGCCTAGGAATTTTTATTGTATTAGTGTTGTGGAAAAAATCTCACCTTTGCTCAGAACAATTGGATGCAATGTAGAGCTAATTGAGATTGGAAAACCTGTTTTAAATATCATCAGTCTATCATAATTAACATTTTGGATTTATTTTCATAAGTTTATGGTCTAAGGCAATATCAAAGCGAATACTTTTACAGTCCAGCACCAAAGACTTGTAGAATAGTTTTGTTAAAGGAAACATCTACGTGACTCCCACTAACACAAACTTAATAAGAATTCTGGGGCTATTGACTGTGGGTGGCTTGAAATGGTTAATAATTTCTGAAACCACACACTCACTGAGTAAATTCACATATTACAAACCGATAAAATGTTCAGAGAAAACTTGAAAAAGTTCTAAGTGAAGATAAGAGTTTAGTCTTCCCTTGAGATACAAAGGGAAAACCCATAAAGGCGGTTGTACACATACAATCAAAAGAGTAAGACTCATGGAGTTCTCTCATAATAGCTCTGTTTTAGAAATATATGTTTTAAGGCAAAGTATGCAGTACTTATTAAGCTATTGGAAATAATAGTAAATTTGCCAGTCACCAGTATTTTATATTATCTCTTAATTTTCACATTATCCTTTCATTTCTGTTGCTTTAAGGCTTTTGTTTTTATTTTGATTTTGTGCTTTTTTTGGTGAGTTATTCTTGCTTTCCTGTAGATGTATTTTCTTACTAAAACTTGTATCAGGAAACAAGATTCAATCAATGTTAATATATCAAGTTGGTCATCGCTTAAAAAGATTATTCAGATTTTTTTTTTTCTGAGTAGAATTTTAGTCTATCTCTTCTTCCTTTCCTCTTTCTCCCCCAGTCAGGTGTCTCAGAATGGGACCATGTGAATTTAGTTTTTTAATAACTTTCTTTTACTTTTGAAAGCCTGAACAGGTGTTTGCATGACAGTTATACTACTGGGCTTAAAGTTAGAAATCAGTTCAGTGTACAACAATTTAACACTTATAGCAGTCCAAAATACTCTTCAGACTTTACTTTTGGAAATTTAAAGTGTAAAATTGTACCTTTTTTTTCTCTTAAGAAAATTATATGTAATCAGAATTGATGCTTAACTTAATATTTCTCAAGAAATTCTGTGGTTATTTTCTTTCTAATTTGGATCTAATTTTCTTCACATTAAGAAAACTTGTGCTATGTCAGTGGGCCATATTCTTATGATGTCTGGCCCATTTTGGGATGCCATTTGTTGCTCTGTCGTGCCATGCTACCTTACGACATCTATGGTTACAGCAAATTTGGCCCTGGCTTTTCTTCCATTAGCAACAGCAAGTCAAGCACTGTGTTGTGAGAGCATAGGGCTTCTCAGGGAGAAGTCCTGCCTATGCAGAGTCTAGTCCAATGCACAAGGATCACTTAAGCCCTCGGAAGGAGTTCTGTGGTATCCCAGCATTGGGTGGCCTCTGCATTTCCCTTCCTCTCCAACACACAGCACTGCATCGTGCCAAAGGCCCTGTGCACTGCAGGGTTGTTTTTTCCTTAATATACCATATTGCTCACTCCACTTCTGATCTTATATAAAACAGACTCTCTGGAAAAATAATATATGTGAATATTACTGAAGATGGTGATTTTCTGTATTTCTATTGATATATAGTGTTCCCATCTAATAATGTTTTGGGATGGATTTTGGTTTAGGTGGTTTTTGTTCTTTTTTGGGATGGGATTTTTTTTGTTTTATTTTAAATCCCTGAGTTATGCTGTACTGCAGCAGCACTTTCACATGGCTTTTGAAAGCTAAGACATAGCACAGAGAACCTACTACTCTTAAGCAATATAAGGAAAAAACGTGAGCTTTTTTTTAATTTGAAATTTGGATTGGAGGGTTTGAGAGTGTGCATAGTTGTGAGCGTATGTTCACACATATGCAGTGTGGATGTATGAATAGATCCTAACATAGGTCCATTTGCACCAAACATATTCTTTTTGCTGACTTCAGTAAGGGACATGATCAATTTCATTCACACACGTACACACTATCTAGGTGGGTGCAGCATGTTTCTGAATACAATTAAAAGGCTAAGTTTCTGTGTTTTTTTTTTAATATGTTTTATTTTAAAAGCTTGTCTGAATGGTTCACTTATCTAAGAAATCTTGCTAAACAATCTGTAAAACCAAATCTACAAATTTTCTATTTGGTGTCAACTGTTCTGTAGTAAAGAAATGGCTTTGTCTTTGTAATTGGCAATGAAATAATAATAATGCTTGGGAAAACCTTCAGATGCTTCTAATGGGGAAAACTTATGCCAATTTTCACACAGTGCTTTTGCTATGCATGGTATTAAGTTGGGAAAGTGAATCCTGATGCTATTTTTTTCAGGGTCACTTCAGAAATGGGCAGCTCAAAGCACAATGCCTCCCATGGGACAAGGTTCCAAAATGCAACATTTTATGTAGAATAATCATGTATTTACTGCAGTAGAAGATTAAATGGGCTGTGTGAGTTGGTAATGTTATATTGCACTTGTCCTGATGAGACTGCATTAGCTGCCCAAGATGCTGCTATTTTTTTTATTATTATTCTTGTTTTAAAAAGCTCTTGTTCTGTTAAATGTGTTTAAAACATTAAGATTACTTTGTTTCAATATGCTCTTTGAGGAGGTGGGGATATGGTGGGTTGTAAGTTGCCTTTACGAGGCAACAATGAAAACTTCCCTCCTTGAAATTTTGTATAAGTATAGAATTGATGGATCTGTGTCTTGGTTTTAAGTTGCTTTTAAAAATTGTACTAAGTCTTCAAGCAGAATAAAAGTTGTTTTGAAACAGCATTTCAATTGTTGAGGCTTCAGTAAGGACTGAAACATTTAGTCAACAGACTCCTCTGCTGCCTCTTCCGCTATATATGTACCCTACTGTAAAAATGCCCATATTGTAGGGCCTTAGAAACTAGAAAGCAAATGATGCCAGCTGAGTCACAGCCCTCGTGTTTACTGAACTGAATGGAGTAGCTGAGTACCTCCAAAATAGACTCATACCAACTAGTGTTAAAATGAGAGTTCTCCTAGTACTCCTCATACTCCTGCAAAGGCAATATAGTACTAATGATCTGTAAGTCTGCTCTTTCACACAGCAGATAAGATTCTGGCTCTCCTCAAATCCGTGCAGATTTTGTCACTGATTTCCATGGAGCAAGCTTGACAAACTTGGTATCCAAACATAATCTGATAGTTGCCTGAATGTACAGGGATTGGGAAAACCAACATGAGAATCAAAAAAAAAGGGACAAATTGAGCAGGAACAGGGCAAGATCAGTTCAAACACTGTTTCTTTGCACTCATTATTAGATTGCAGTATCGTAATTTCTACATTCTCATCCGGATTCTGCCTCAGGAGCGCTTATCCAGGGATGACAGGCAGGCAGTCCAGAAACAGAATGAGATTCCTGTTTCCATTCCAAAATCTGCCTGTTCGGCTCATTGCAGTGACATAATACCCACGGCCGGAATCTGGGCATCATGGAACTGTAGTAGTTACCAGCAATTGCAACACTCTGACTAGGCCTTAGAGGTTCTCATAAGAAATAGAGATTAAAAGCTACTCTTACAATTTTGCTCCTTTTATTATAAAGTGGTGTTGGATCTCAGATGAACATACTTTTTGCAGCTTTCCTTGTTGGTAAACTGTTTGCTTTAAATAGGCCCTATTCTGTTAAATGGTTGAGCTCTTTTCTGCTCCCAGAGTATATGTTTAGCAACACAATCTCCTCTGCAGCCCCAGAGCTCAACATCTAAAAATAAGGTTAGTTAGGTCATGAATCACACATCTTCCATCATCACTATTGGGAGGAATTATGACTGGTTGATCATAATCTGCAGACCAGCAGATTTCTGGCCAGTATCATACACTGCATAGAAATCATACTTGTCAGACAGTGGAAAAAATAGTTTGCAAAAATGTTATTCTATTTTTGTTGTCTACAGACAAACACACTCCCACTTCTCTGCTTTCTTGCTGAGATTTGATGGTCATTTTTCCCTGGCAATATGAAAAGCCGTATTCCGTTAAATTTATCTTGGTGCAGTTACAAGTGGGTGTGATTTTTTTAAAGGCTGACAAGTGCTTTTTGCATTGCTTTTGCCCCCCTTTTTCTTTTGGCTTGCGCCATGTCACACGTACAGTCATTTCTCCATGCAGGTCCTTTTGTCCGATCAGCGAAGCCCAGCGGGCAGAGCCAGTGCCGGGGTGGCTCTTGGCTTCTTCTACCCTCACCGAGGGGCCCGGCGGAGGCCTCTCACCGCTGCGGGCAGGTGAGCCGCGTGCTGAGCCCGCACCCAGCGTGGCTGCAAGGGCGGCATGCGACTGTGGTGAGCGGCAGCCGCCCCAGCATGGCAGGCTGAGCACAGCATGGCAGACACTGGGGTAGGTCCTGGTGACAGCCCTCCTGCAGACCCTGTGCTGCCCCTCACTGCCTGCCGGCATGCAGGCAGCAGGCAAGAGGAGGAGGAGAAGGAAGCAGAGGAGAGTTTGGCGACACAGCCCTCCTGTGGGGCCTGTGCTGCCCCCTCACTGCCAGTCAGCAGAACATGGTGGCAGGCAGGAGGAGGAGAAGGATGGTCTGGTGGCACAGCCCTCCCATGGGCCCTGTGCCTCCCCTCATGGCTGCAGTAGCCTCACGGGAGGACCTCTAGCCCACGGGCTCATGAGGACACTTCTGGGGACCAGGGCAGTGATACAGGCGCTGCCGGATGCCTCAAGATGAGTGTCTTTACGGGACGCTTGAGTCTCTTGAGATTTCACCACACACGGTACAGGCCCAATGGGCCATCTTTGGGGCACTAAGGTGGCTGCCTTCCTCTTTGGGATGGCAAAGTGGCTGCCTTCCTCTTTCTCTGATGCCTGCACTGTAGGGACACCTGCTGTGGTCATGGCCTGGGAGACCAGACCCAGCAAGAGCAGCAAAACCCGTCCCAGGTGGATCTTCTGCCTCTCCATGGTGCTTGTGCCATGCACCCACCATAGGACCTCCATCCAAACCAGGCCCTAGAATGTGAAAACTGAGAGACTGCTAAACAATGTCAAATCCTATCTGCTTCCCCAGCTAGAAATAAGGGGATGAATAACCAGCTGTGCTTTTGCTGCAGGCTGGGCGCTAGGGAAGGCAGCATCTGACGTGATTTCAGTCAGACTTCGGTTGCACAAAAGGCACTAGGTCTTCCACAACTGCCCTGACACAACGGAAGCAGTGACCGTAGGAGCCATGCGGAGGGGACAGTTCTCCCAAATCCCTTTTCTTTTAATCTCTTTGAGGGCCTGTGTCCTCAAATATGGAGACTGTCAGAAATAGAAACTCTGTGGGGACTTTCTGGATTCTGGGTAAACATGCACGAATCAATCAACCGCTATTCAAACTTTGGCTAATCTATGTAGAAACCAGAACTTTAACCTCCAAACAAAAATCAGATAACCAGAAAAGTCCTGTCAATTCTTTGAAAAATCAGAGTTATTACTCTCCGCTGTACCCAGATCATATGTACTGCCAGCACGGGATTGCATGAACACTTCAGCCCTCTTTCTCTGTGTTTTCTTCCATGAAGAAATTAACTTTGCATAATAAAAAGGAGGCGTTAGGCTACTGATTTAAACATGGAAACACTTGCAAAAGAAAGATTTAACATGGAGCACACAAAATCTTACCATCTTCAGGTCTTTGAACAAATAATGCTGACAAAACAGGCTCATATTGCTGAATCCTAAGAAAGCTTCAAAAGAAAAATAATGAATCCATACCCGGAAACACTTCTTTCTTCAAAAATATTTTCTTTCTATATATGTTTTACTTTATTTTCTTCACAAACCTTGTGCTTTGTGTAAAACAAGTGTTATGTGAAGATTACTGTATGATTTCCTGCTCATTTTTTACTTCATATTACAAATTACCTGAAGTATTTCTGCAGAATTATCTACATGGAATTAGTTGAAACAGTCGGAGTGAGTCAACATTTTTGTGACATGCCTGAAGGGAAAGGAGCTGTTGTTTGGTGTGACAGAGCGGTACATCGCGTTTGCCTTTCCAGCACCCAGGCAGTTCTCCATGCTGACACCACCTTTTGCTCTGGCCCCCAAATGGTTGCTGTACCCAAGGATACAGACTTAAACTTTTCCCACCTTAAAACTTGCCATAGCAACTCTTAGTCGCTTGTATGTTGTGAAGCTAAGTGGGAGTAAATAGAGCCTAAAATGAAAATATTAGAGGAATGCAAATCTAACAGCTGTCAGACTGGAACCAGACACAACATATCAGAGGGGCAAAGGCGAAGGGGACAGCGTTGCCTCTCATCGCAGCCTTATGGCAGGACACCCACTGCATCATGCTGAAACCAGAATCACAGGCACCTTTCTTCCTCCCTGTGTAATCCATGTTGGAATAATATTCTGTTGGATAACAACTGCCACATAAAAACAGCAGCAATTTGCATGCAGATAACCTGAAGCTCTCTCTCAAGCCTCCTTTTGGCTCTTCCTCGTTTTAAGAAAGCTGAAATTGGACA
The DNA here is from genome assembly GCA_034781795.1 of Crypturellus tataupa. Taxonomy (NCBI): domain Eukaryota; kingdom Metazoa; phylum Chordata; class Aves; order Tinamiformes; family Tinamidae; genus Crypturellus; species Crypturellus tataupa. Next base: position 617,972 of record JAWLRI010000280.1, read on the forward strand.
TTTTGAGGTATGACTCATCTCACCTAATTTTAAACACCTAGAAGGAAGGCTTATCATCTAAGACAGCTGGCAAAGCTCTCTTCACAGAAAGAGACAGGCAATTCCTCAGGGTGATTCACCCCACCTACCTTAGGCGCTATTCTCAGGAAGGAGTGACTCATGCTCTGGAATCACTCCATTGACTCTAGAGGGAGCCCAGACAAGGGGCTTACACCAGACAAGTAACTTCAAGGTGGCTAAACTCAAGTCTTTCCCTTGCTGATAGACAATTCAATTTCAATTCGTCTGATATTAGCTGTGATATCCCCTTCTCTTAGCCATAATGAGAAGGGACAACTAATTTTTCACAGAAAGTTCATCTGGTTTCTGGAATTTGGATCTTTCATAATAACACTGAAGATGGCAGGAAGGCTGGAAAACATCCTGGGCCTTTATTGTTCTTGGAGCTGTAGTGCTGTGACTCCATGCAGAAGATGGAGAATGAGTCGTAACACAGGGATACTGACAGCTTCTGTGCCTTCTGTTCTCTTCCATAGGCCTTGCAAGGGCCTAACGAACTGCCTATGTGGAAACTATCCTCTGTCTTCCTCTTGACAGTCACTTGATCAGCTGAAGAGACATGATAAAGATGCTGCTGGTTGTCCAAGCTCAATTTGTTAATCACTACATCTGTATTTCCCTTCTGAGTATGAAGAGGAAGACAGAACAAACCAAGAAAAAAAGTACCATTGGTAAAAAAAACTTGCACAACTAAATGATGCTGACATTTTAAAATCTTTTGATCTTCATCACTAATAACAGCGTTATTAAAACTGAAATCTTTCCACAATCTGTTTCCCATGTTGGCATTGACAGTAGAGCGAGGCCAGTTCTCCAGCAGAGAAAATGTCTCTTATCTGGCTGGGCCACATGGGCTTCCAGCACGGGTGATCACAGGCTGGACTCCGCTTGTCTCTCATTACCACAAGTCACTTGGGGTGCATGGGCACTCTCTTGGCCTGCTCTGTGTGCCAGACCCTCGATAATGCTGTTCCAAAACAGCTGTTTTCAGAGCAAGGGAAAGAAATGGAAAGGAAGAATTACTATTAATTTCATGTCATTTTAATACAGAGAAGAACAAATCCTCTAACTGGATACGCCACCCTCCCCCACTTTTTAAACTAATTAGTCTCTTGAAAATGGTGTGAAAATTGTGAAAAGTAACAATTGCTACAGGCTTCTTGAGAAACACTGAGAAATCAATATCAATGCCTTAAGAGAGATGTAACCATTTCTCATGAGTGAAAAGGACTGCTGCTCTCTTCCAGAGAAGTTATCTGGAACTTGGGAAGCAAGTCTACCACAACTCCATCACTGTGTCTCATCCTTATTGAATGTACCCATGATCTCTAGATCAGATTTGCTTGGTTCATCTCCATTCAGAAGCAAAAATTGTGGTCTTTTTGATTTTATATTGATACTCCTGTCTTCACAGAAGGACTAGCTGAAGTGGGCAAAAGCTGGGTCTTCCCTATGGCAGCTAGGCTGTATGGAAAAGTAGCACCTAAGCTATGTCTGATAGGAGCTCAAGACGTAGCTGAGGGACATGGCCGAACAGAAATGTAAAGAAGGTGTTCTCATACTTTTTGGTAAATATGCAGCCTTCTCTATGTATGCATCTCTAGGTCAAATTCAGAACATATGCTATCTTTGTTGAGCTGCCATCTTTCTAGCTCACAAAAACATCCGCAGCAGTCCAACAGATGGTTTCTTACGATTTGTTTGAAAAATTCAGTTCTACTCTCTACATTCTTGAAGCTGAACTACATGACTGTGGGCTTCCTACCATAAAAATAATGGGTACCTATAGCGACCAATCCTGCCAGATAGTTAACATCGGAAATATCCCTATAGCTTAGCTCTTTAGCTTCTGAAATGAACCTGGCTCTAGAACTTTGAGAACTGGTTCCTACTGAGATAGTGGGACAGAGAGACATGGAAAAATAACTTTGCTTCCAATGTTTTCCTGAGGCCTCTGTTTGCAGTGGGTTAAATTCATGGGCGATCTACTTGAATAAAAATGGATGTGGACAAGGCATTGAAATATGACCAAAATTGATAATGAGTAGGTTTTCTATCGACCAAGCCTTCTAAAACCATGGATTTATTTATTTCTTGACTCAGCACACAAATAGTGCAGTATTTGTTCAGCAAAGACAAATCTCATTAAAAAAACTCACTATTTATCTGATATGAAACTCCCACATGGGAAAACTTTTTCACTGCTGAAAGTGAAAGCAGGACTGTACCTTCCATCTAAAATAGCTCATTGGTTAACAGTGACAGTGCTTATTTAGCGTATGTAAGGTCTAGGAGAGCCAAAGTTTCTGATAAGCAGGGGTTTTAATCAGGGATCTGGCGTCCTAGGTAAGTACTTCTCCTATCAGAGTGAAGAATTAGCTTTAATTGACAGGTGGTGTTTTATACTGTATAAATAAAAATATTCATTGAGATAAAGAAAAATTATTATGGTACCCAGTTACTATGTTCCTTCCGAGAGACAAGAGAGGACTGAATTCATATCCCTCCTTAAATCATTATTCAGTCTATATAGCACTAGGTCTCAAGCTTCCAGAAAACTAAACTCACTGTGTACCTATAAAGATGTTCTTGTTTTCCTCTAGTCAGGTTTATTTCTTGGTTCTTTACTAATACAGTTCAAGAAGTGGTATCTAGATCATTATTATTTTTAGGTCAATACTCAGATTTCAAAGCCTAATTGAGTTGTGATATGAGTCTAGCTTTGGATTCTCAAGGACCAAAATCTGGGAGTTTTTTTGCCGTAGAAGATTGTGTCATACAACTGAAGAAATCACAAAGCTTCTACTCTGAACAGAGCTAACTCAAAAACAGAACAGGAAACCAAGCCCAACCAGATCTGACTGAGACGCAGAAACCAGGCTGTAGTGGTGTTTTCATAACTATGCTTTATCCACCCAAAAATCAAAGGTATTTTAGTTCCTCATTTTGGTTTGGCTCATTTTTACTAAAAAACTCGATACTATCTAGCCTTGTGGATCGGAAACATAAGCATGTGAACTCAGCAATAGCGAAAAGACCAATAAATGCATCAGAAGCTTATGTGATTCTGAAATTGCATAACTAACAGTTAACTGTTTGCAAATGACAAATGAAAACAAAGACCGTTGCATCTTTAGTTTCAGAAGAATCGCTTCCCTTCAGATTACTCCAATCTGAGCACAAATTCATGCAAACTTTAAATGAACTAATTATGTGCTATGGCAATGTCTGCAAAAGTCTCTTTTTGATTCCATCTAATCCTGGAACAAGAATCTCCCGTGAAATATTTACCATCCTTATAGATAGATTTGCCATCTAGATGGCTATTTTAATTGTTAAAGTGATTAGCACTGGACAATTACTAAGCTAAAAGTTTTAATTATGGTTTCTGCTTTCTTCACATACATGAGCTGAGAAGGGAACAAATCTTCTCCTATCATTTTCATGTGAGCACAATCAAAGTGCAAAAATGTGGGCCGAGTGATAGAATTATACCAAGGGTGTTCATTAAAGAAAGTTGACTGGAAGGAAAGTCACATTAAGACTCCACTGAAGTAATCCATTTTGGAGGGCACTATAGAAACAGCTGTTGAAATGCTGTTCAACAAGCAAAATGGTGATTTTTATCAACCAGGCAATTTATTTGTGAGCTTTTGCAATAATTTATCTAGCATTGCTGATAATTGCATTTGTAAATAAAAAAGTGCAGATTATTATTTTTTAATTTTTCTGCTACATGCTCCTGGGGAGAGCTTTGTCGTAAAGGGTCACAGAAAAATATTTGCCTTGTGCCTGACCATATGCTTCCACATATCTGAATGATATTTTCAATGGAAAATAGAATTTGTAACTCCCAATTAGCAAGGTTGACTATTCTTAGAGATGATTGAGGTATCTATCAAATCTGAGGTATACATTTTGCTTTAATATTGTTCCCATAGTGATGTCCTTGGGTTTTAGGTTTGGGGAATTATCGTATTATTTTTAGTGGCTTTTTGCATGGTCACCTTCTGGACAAAACAATAAGTTACGGGGCAAGAGCATGGACAGGCAAATTGGCAGTCCGATCAGATGTTTGGCCTACCTGGTCATCAGTAGTTAATTTAAAGATGGGACCAACTGTTGATATAAGGGCAAATTTACATATCTTGTGAAAATATATTCTTGTGTGGGTCAGCTGAATTGGAAATTTTCATCTGTCTTCATCTCTGTTTCACTGTGGAGATATCAGGGGGTGGGGTGAGGAAGTGGCTTTTTCATTAGTAGCAAGGGCAGAGGGAGGTGTCTTTCTTACAAAAATGTAGACCATAAAGGGTTTTTTTTGGGTGTGCAGGGGGGAAGGTAGACTGATATATGGGACAAGGCGATAAATAATTGACCCTGCTGCAACAACCACTAGCACCGTAAGCACAAGCAGTCAGACATCTTATACCTACCTTCTTTCTCACATTCTACAAGTTGACCATGGAAATTCACACCTCAGACTGCTGCTTTATCAAACAAAAATCTGTGAGAAAACCCTGATATAATACTCAACCTGAAGAACTTCCGTTCAGAAATTTGTAAGCAACTCAGCTGTCCTAAAGGCAGTAGAAATCTTAGACTACATCTGATTGTGGTTCCACCATTTTGGAAAAGCAGTTAATAAAATGAATAAAGGTACCAAGAAGGGCAGCAAAGATGGTTACAGATGTGGAGAAGGTTCACTGAGAGAGGAGATCAGCAAAACTTGGGTGCTTTAGTTTGGAAAAGAGGTTGATGGACAGGTGTGATAGAAGTAGACCACTTCTGAGAAATAGAGGGAATGCAAATACACAAAGTTTAGTTACTGCCTCTCAGTACACAAAAGCCAAGGACATGAGAAAAACTTAACTGATGGTTGATTTAAAACAAATGAATGCAATAAGACATACCTGAACTGTGAAACACTTTGATCTAAGAAGCTGTGACGACTCAAGGGTAATCACGGCAATAAAATCCTTAAAACTGAAAGTAGCTGGAAGCTGGGGTACAGCTAAGAGAAGTTTAGGATGCACTATATTTATACTTTTCAAATAATCTGCTAGTGACCACAGTTGGAGACAAAATATTAAAACACAGTAACTACTGATTCAATCCATAAAGAGCCTTCTTTGCATTTTTATGTTGTGCTTCTCTGTGCTCTTTAAGAAATGAAACCATGATGAAACAGGAAACTATTAGCTGGGGACTAGCTGATTATATGAAAAAATGTTACTGAGATGGGTGTATCATACCATAACTAAATGTACTAAAATTGCACCAAGTATTAGTCAACACAAACAAATAAGCAGATATTCTTACTCTGTCCTTGTGACCTTTTGCTTCAAAGGTAAATGCAAGCTAAATTTCTAGTATTTCTCATCTTTTGTGGACACATTGTAGGAGGCTCAGTTTTAAACAAGATTAAACATGCTCACAGCTGAAATCTAAATGGGTTCTGCATCCCTGTTGAAATGTTCTGCTTAAATGTTTGATCCTTAATGTCGTCTATACTTTGCCAACAGCAAATGTTCCTCCCAGCTGCTGTTCTCCCCATTAACAGAAAAGAGAAGAAGAATTAAGGTACTGCTCTATCAAAACAAGTTGAAGACAGGAGTTCAGTAACTGCTGCTCAGTATGCAGTGGTCTGTAATATTCAGGACTTATATTGCATGAAAATAGCATTCACTTTGTTAAAAATATTTTCCTGATAGTTAGTCCTTCTAATTTCCAGGTATTTAGCTAAGACATCCCATCTGTCTCATTTTGGAAAATCCTCTCTGAAAAGGATGAAAAAATAAGACTTTTTCACTATTATCCAGTGTTTTGCCATAAAGAGAAGTTTTATCTTGGACTGAAAGGAGGGAACACAAGAGCCCTAGAGTCATGACAAATTCTGTCCATTCATCCTTGAATTATTATGGGTCAGTCAGTATATGTCCATCTGATGTGTTTCTGAATTTGTATTTCTCCCTGACACTTGTCCGTTTTGTCATTCTGAATTACTTGAATAAGTGCTAGCATTGTTGAACCTTTTTTATTTCCAAACATTAAAAATGAAACAACACACCTTTCAACTGAAGACAGTGATAATCCAATTTTTCTTCCATCTTTGAAATAGAGAGCCTTGATGAATCCAAACTATACCATTCCAGGTCATTTTGAAGGTAAATATTCCAGTTTGTATTCCGTGATACATGAGGAAGCAACTGGAATTCATTCCAGCCTCTAGCTGAACCTCTGTAACAGCAGAGGCTACATAACATGATCTACCTTGTTCCACTCCTTGATTCTTCAGGTTCATTTAATAGCCTCAGAGCATTTGACTTCATTTCAGGCCTTATGGGAGAAAAAGGGAGAGCTGGCAGGAGACTGTGCAAAAGTCCTGTGCATATCAGGCTGTTCACAGGAGCCTGATACTCATCATCTCCTTTCTTCAATAGAGATTATTCCTGGGAGACGTGGGCACAATTCCCCTGCAATGTTTTCTTACAACAGTAATGAATTCCTCCTTCCCTGGGAACATGGGAGGGTTCCCCTCAGATTCTTCTTTTTTTTTTCCCCTTTTTCTTCATTTTCTTGTGGCCCTCTGATTTGTACTGCTAACTAATGCAGTGTATTGGGTAAGTACATTGAGCAGGGAATTTGTTTGACTGTACAGTAAATTACCCAGTGCATGCTTGTCATTGCAATTGGTCACATTCCTTCTTTTTCTCTTTTTCAGCAAAGCCTTATCGCTTCAGCTGGCTGCCTTAAGCTGCTTTGGGGTGGCAAGGGAGGGCATGAGGCAACAAGCTCTAAGAAATAAAAATTGAAAAATTAGAAACAAACAACAAAAAAACAGAAACAAATAAAAAAAATAGGAAAAAAAAAAAAAAAAAAAGTCAATGGGAGCAAGTTCCACAGGCTCCATGATCATCAAACATCAACCTTTAGTTTCCGGGAGAAATGAGCTAGGACAGTACTTATGGAGAAGCATTGTGATATTCTAACTGCATGCTAAGCTCACACAAAGCAATATCACTACCAAACCTAAGCAACACCTCCCTCCTCTGTGGGAGTTATTCCCCTTGTAAAAATAATTAAATATCCACAGGCCAAGAGCAAGCGCAAGTGATTAGGAGTGATACAATGGCCCAGGGGATATGGCAGAACAAAGTTCGAGATCCTGCTCCAGTGGCCATTTAATTATTTATATAGACTAATAGAACACTACACTAAATACACCAATATGCACTATTTATCTACCTTAATAGCCCTAACAAGAGATCTCTCTTTAGACTGCAGTTCTGAGTACTTATTAGCATCAGAGTGAGAGCACTCTGCTATGCTGCAGAAAAAGATGCTTTTTATTCTTAAGCCAACTCAAAGAGAGATACTCATTAGTAATTAGCCATTCTGGTGTGTGGAAGAAGATTGGTGTCCCTTCTCCTGCAGTGGGTTTTCTCCCACTGAGCAACAGCAACATTATTTATATGTAATTTACTTGCATGAAAGGGGGAGGCAGTTGCCTGCCACTACTGTGGTAAAAATGCTGCATCCCACTTGCAAGGTTGCTTCAGCTTGGTGGGTACCTTTCCAGCAATGCCTGGAATATAGGAGGAGCCCAAGCACCATTGTAAATGAAAACTGAAATCATCTGAAATAAATAAGATTTGCTCATGGAGCCCTTC
>JAWLRI010000280.1:635364-647468 GCA_034781795.1 Crypturellus tataupa
ACATATCAATAATGGATACATCTCTTTGGAATCCAATTATATCTGTATGGTTTCCTGTTTTTATTTACATTATGTTAAGAACAAAGCAAAGTTTGAAGGTGTATTGCTCAATGTGTTGTAGCTTAGACTCCCTCTTGTGCTAAATATAGGCAACTAGCAAGTTTTTGAGCATATTAGCCTGCAGCTTAACGTAGTTTTTGAGCTGTATGAATTGCATTGCTTGATCTAACATGACTGAAAAATTATGCTTCTTAGCCTACCGAGACAGGCTCTCTGAGGAAGCAGAAATATGGTTCAGAATGAAAGGTCAAGTTTAATGCTTAAGATGATTGTTTTTTCTGCCTCCCAAAGTTAACAAGGCAAACTCTTGAACAGCCATGAATGTTACCATTTCTGTTGTATAGAAGTGGTGCATATGATACTTTTTCTTTGCTGTTCTCTGCTGAGGTTTTTAGCCCTCTACTCAGTCACATCCCAACAGGCACCCATACAACACCCTTTATAGTGTCCTAGTGTTTTGGGTAGGCAGGCGATCTAAAATGCATGAAAAAGCATGCAAAAGTGTTATGTTTTGTAGTTAACATTTAATGGGCCACCATGGATGGTCCAATGCTCTGCATGGAGTTATAGATCTTCCAACTCAGTAGCAGATACTAGCAGGTATTTCCCTACCTATTCTGCCCTGGGACTTGATTTGCAATGGGCCTGTAGGCTCATTTCCCCAGATAAGACATGCTGAACACCTTCTGACACTGTTGGTTTCATTGGAATTCAAAAATATTCATCACCACTGGGAATTACACAATGCTTGGCAAGCCCTAAGAGGGGAAATACTTTCTCAGTTACACCTTTGCCAATTCAAAGCCTAGTGTCAGGTCAAGCATAGGTTTGCTGTACAATTAATGAGTCACAACCACAGCTAGTTTTCAGAAACTCTCTCATGCACAATTGTTAGCTCTCTGCTTCCTCACTGCACTCAGTGTTCGTTATCCACAATAAAGACAACACTTCCACTTGACATTTCATCCTGAAGAAGGAAAAACTTCATATTTTAAATTACATGACTAAGAAATCTTATTTGACTCTTCAGAGCAGCAACTTCTTCAGGTTGCTTCATATCACACCTGGAATAATGTGGATAAAAAAGGAGATGGAGAAGGCTGCATGTCTATTACCATCAGTCTTTTCTATAGACCTCTTTAGTTCTTGGGCACACTTACTCTCATCACAGTACCAAATCCTAATGCTTGAAGTATTTTCCATATATTGATCATTACTCTACAGCTGTAAAGACAACATCGATTTGTACTCTCAACTTTCTCCTCTCCCATGCAAACTCCACCTAAACCCCATGGCAAAGACAGTTTATGTTTATACAGAGATGAAAGATTGGAAGATACTTCGCACAATTGTTAATGCAAGGTCTGATTTATATTTTCTGGAAGAAAAGAATTTTAATCCTACTATTCATAACTGTACTTAATTCCCTTTCTGCAGTCTGCAGAACAACATCAGACATCAGAGAGCCTGCTTAATTTTCTGAAAATATAGGGAAGACCAACACTTCCTCATGAAGAGATTGGAGTCTGTTAAGTGTCCCTCTCAGAGGAAAAGCAACAGAATGAAAATCCACAAAAGTAATCCCTGCCTTCATCTAGCTTTATAAGTAGTCTCGTAAACAGTAAGAGACTATACTCTCATCAAACAAATATTGTAAGTGCTGCTTTCTCTCAGGTCACCACCCTGCTTCTTCACCTACTGCTATTTCTCCCTTGTCCTTCTTCAATATAGTCAGAAATAGTCAGAGGCATTGTGTCAGGTATTGGGAGTACCAGTTTACTGAAGAAAAAAAATGTGAGGTTTTCAGATTAGGAGCAGAAAAGCTTACAGATGTTTTGATGAATTTGTCTATGTAGAGTTTTGTATGACCAACCTCAACTTTTTGCCTCTTTCCATTTTTTTTCTTCAATATGCCCTGCCATCCTGTGGACTGAATTACTCCATCTTGCAGCTGTAGTAGATTTTAAGGGCATAGCATCTGCAGGCAAGAACAAGGTTTGTGTAGCCCAGCACCATTTCTGAACCATGTTCTTTATCTCAAATCTCACTCAGGACCTCACATCTCTAGCAGTTCCTATAGAGGGTACTTGATGTTCTTGAGAAGTCTCTTAACCTTCAGTAGATGGAGTGCCTTAGGCAAAGCTGCACAGTGGAGCTGGGTCCAATACAGCTGCTTAAACCAGCAAAAAGATTTTGAACTTTCAGGTTCCTCAGTGGAAATCCACTGAGATTAAACTCATCCAAACTCAGAAGCATGGTGGTGATGGATTTACGGTTGGACTTGAAGGTCTTTTCCAACCATAATGATTCTATGATCATATTTGATTTATTTAATAGGCATGTATAGCTATAAAGCAGGTCTTTCTATACTCATTTGGCTTCATTAGTCTCCAGGAAGGTCACATTATTGCAAGCTTTTCACTTATGTATTCTTAATGGTATAAATCAGGTGGAATGGGAAACAAGACTAAATACATTCAATAATTAAGGTTCTGATCCTAGAGACTTTTTTATGCATTTGGTTAACTAAATGCAATGAACTCTTTTTTTTGATACATGTAAGAATTTGATTATGTTCTAATTTATGTACTGTAGTATACACGGTCACTGATATAACAAATTTCCTTTATGTATTTTTACTAGGGTGAAACATGACAGAATCTAGGCTGCTCCTCAAAAGAATCAGGAGACATTTAGAAATCTCTGGGATGGAGGTATTTGCCGTGAGAACTGTTCATGTCACATAGCACTCTGCATGCAGATGATCTTGCTGGTCTTTTCTCCTTCACTGTACTAACATCAGTGTCTCAATTTGCAGGTTAGGTGAAAGATTAGAGTTCACAGACCAAAAAACTCAGATTTCCAGAACCAGACAGTCACAACTGGAAGGTCAAAAGTTAAGCAAAATGCTAAATATTCATAAGTACAAGGAGTCTGCACATACCAGACGTCCTAGTTCTGAAATACTCTCTTCCTATTTAGATTGCATAGCAATACAACTCAGTGCAAATTAGCAGTTCTCTCAGATAAGATAAAATCCCACAGGGATACCGTGTGAAGAGTTAGCTGTTCAGAGACCAAATGTTCTTCCCAAGAGCTTCCAGAGATTTAAAACTCTCCAAACCATTTTGGAGAATATAGATATTTCATTAACCTGTGCTTGTTCTGCTCAAGATAAAATGAAATTTGGAAAGAAGTTTGTCTTCTTACTCTCATTTGAGGATTAGGTCACTATCATCTGGCACACCCTTGAGTTCTGTTACTGCCCAGATCTATGCTTTTCATCACTGTCCAGATATCAGTTCTATGCCATAACACCTCCACATAAAGATCTCAAAACCATTTGTTAGAGCCGTATGACATAGCTTAAAGGTATCACATGCAGTCTGATAGATGTGGCATGCCCTTGAGGTGCATGGTAGAAGGAAGTCAAGAAACCCACAATCATCCTGGCTGTCTCGTGGGTGGAAGCAGCTAGATAAGGACTAGAACCAGCCCCAAAATCCTAACACTGGGGAATTTCATGATCAAGAAATGGCAGTGTCCCTTCTCCCCGTGTTTTCTCTCTTTAGCCCAGTGGCTTGCTCAGTGTATTTGGGAAACTTTCTTTGGATATTAAAATTAAAACTCGGTTGCTTGTTATTCTATTCCATTAAAGTAGTAGTTAACCACCTCCAAAATCTTGGAGGATCCTTGAGGATCCTTGAGGATTTTTTTTTTTTGGTCCTCATTCTCCAGCTTTAACTGTGATTTCTGTAGCACAGTTTCAGACATAGGCTAGGCTACATCATTCACCTGAAGGGTTTAGTCACCCATATTTCCAAACAGCTTTTACAGTAACTGTTGTTACTTGCATAGGAAAAACTAAAATAAAAGGTTGCATTTATAGCTCATTGCATCACCAACCACAGCAGCAGGCCCCATTAACAACCACCTAGCTCAGGGAGAGCTGTAGTCCCGAATGCAAATCAGTTAAATGAGAAGGGCTGGCATCTAATGGTAGATAAAATTGTTTGACATTGTCGAGGTCACAATTGCCTGTCTCTTTTTGAAAGATATTGCTATCAAATTTAAAAGACGTAAAAGGTCAAGTGTATCATTTTAGGAAATACATGGATAAGGAAAGATTAAGAGGAGATGATTTAGCTGTGTGCTCCTTAGATTATGATTTTCATAGATTATTCTTGTCTTAATTTGCAGAACAGATGAGAAAGGGCAACACCTGCTTTTCACCTTACAGCTGGCTCTCCCTATTACACAGTCTCTGCAGACCTATAACCCACCCCACTGCTGGGAGTGGATTGTTATAGTTCAGTGTGGGGATAGGGAGCAAAGCTCAGTCCTTTCTCACTGGGAGTGAGTCAGCTGTGGAAGTCTTTTCCCCATGATACCTGAAGCTTCAGCCACCATCAGAGAACAAGGCCAATGCCATGTTTCAAGTGCAGAACAGCAGCAAATCTCTTACTCGCGAATTACAGCACTTGCAAAAATAGGGAGCCAGCAGGTGAGACTGGAGGGCTTCATACAAGTAGGGAGCCAGAAGATTATTTTCATACATATTCCACTTTTCAAAATGAAATAGGAGACTGAAAACCTATCTGTATATATTTCCTGACATTTTTGCTTTTAATTAGTTAAAAAAACCCAACTGCTTTTCAGTGAGTCACATACAATGTTCCTTCTGATGCAGGCCTTTGTGTTCTTTGCTTTGCTTTGTTTTCTTTATATGTATTAAGACTCAAAGTCATACATCCAGTAAGTTCATGTTTACTTTATTTATAGAAAAAATCTTGACAGGAACAAAACAATAGCAGCTGCACCTGTGGAAAGATTAGGGCATTTAAAAACACTGTTGTTCTTGGATCAAAGATCCCTTGTGATAGGAACAGTCTTATAAGGTGATCTGTAGCAACGTGACTTACAAATTCTTCATCTGAATTTGAGATTGCTAGTATGAATTATAGCTATCTGTCTAGATTTCACTGGCATCTTGAATTCATTATTACTGGATAGGAAACTGATTTTTATAACGCAATGGCTATTCTCACAGCAAAGCTGACCACAAAACCTATGTTGGTGTGTTTGAAATATGTTGCATACTCAAGTTCTTTAGAAATAATCTGCCAGGCATGTTAGCCTGTAGGACATACTTCAGACTCTTTTCCAAGACTCTAACCCTAACTACAGAGCTCCTCTGCTTCACAAGTGGCTTTAAACACCACCAGCTATACTCCCTGCCTCTCCACCACCCCCTCAAAATAATTCCCCATTCACGCAGAACAGACAAAGAGAAAATAATTAAAAATACCTCCACATAACCATCAAAATAAAGAGAGCATTACCCAGAAAAGAGAAATGGATTTTGCAAGTTTTCACTATAGCCACTGATTTTACCTGATAGGATTTCAGGTACTCTGTTAATGGATGGCCACAGAAAATCCCAAGACAAAGAGCTGTACATGTATCACTGTTTGAAAGAATTGCTTTATCCTGAATGTTTCTCCACAGAAAACTGCAGAGTATGAAATTACCAAAACTGCAGACATCTGAAATCCAGTAAATGGAGCACAGTTTCACTTAGGAATATGGCCTTGGCCTTGGACTCAGTGACTTTATATGCCATATAAAGTGCACTGAGAACTTTTGACAATTTTTTTCCTTCAAAAATGCAGAGACTTCTTTATATAATAAATACTTAAGTCTCATACTAGGAAAGCAATCTTTCATGTATTGACTTCTATTTTTCTATTACAATAACCAAAACAACTGTATGAGGTAAAAGAAAGAAATGTTCTGGCTTTGTCTTGTTCAAAATAGATACAAAAATCACTACAAAAATCATCCCTCAATGACTAATAAAAATAGAACTGCAATTTATGCTCCCAAATACTACCTTTATCTTTAGGCTCTTAAGGAGCATTTTCAGTAATAATGGCTGATTTAGATGGATTCCCAGGGTGCTGGATCATTGCCGATGACATTAATGGTTTAAGGCTCCCTGAATTTTGATTGATTGCTATAATCTGCAGAAACTATTTCAGGACATAGATTTATTATTATTAAGCCTATAAAATGGTGTCAGGGTCAAAGCAAGCTGATGATTTGTGTTGTGATGCAAACATTACATACAAGAAGATGAAATCTTTTAATAAACATGAAATTCAGGAGAGAATAGTGTTTCATCTTCTTTGAAGAACCTGTGGCCAAACAATACAGATTACAGCAGCAGGGAGGGTGTATTTAGGCAAACGTTGTGCTGAAAAAATAACCTTCAACAGCACTCTGAGTCTACAGAATTTTATTCCACTCGGTGATGGAGATGTTTCAAGGTGTTTCACTGTGTTAAAACATGCGTATATGCCCTTCCTCATACTCTATCAATATTATCTGATCTAGTACTCTTGATTTTATGAAACAATATGGACCTAAATGCATCTAATAACATGCAGAGTTTCAAAAAAACTTTTTTTGGGGTGATCTTTCTCTGATGGGCCACCTAGTTAAAGAAGGAAGCTGTGATTTTCCTAACTCCATTAGAACACGAAAATCAATGGTAAATGCAAGAATGGAGAGGTCTAACAGGCCAGAGCTGAGTCAGGAGATGCATGCTCTGAAGCAGAATTTCAGCAGCTGGTGTCTTGTTCATAGTAGAAATGGCATTATAGTGAAACGTTTCAGAACGTTTCAGTAGAATTTCATTGAAGACATGAAAAAATATTCTTGTTTGCATTTCCCCTTGTGACCGGATGAAAGCATGTTGTCGGATCCAGGACTAGTGGTACAGCCAAAACGGATAGGAGAAACAAATGCTCTCAAAAATAAAGTGCAGCATGGATGTTTTGAACTAGCTCAAGCTGCATCCTGCTGGGTTAATAGGTTATTTATGCAACCGAATACCTTCAGGCAAAACCTGATTTTCTGCAGTTGACAGGATATCTACTGAAGTACTGAGAAGTGCACAAAATCTAATAATTCATTTATTCTGATGATTTTAATAAATGAATGACTGGAATAAGAGACTACCAGTAAGCTTCAAAAATTATGATGCTTATTCACATTGGCATGGCTTAGCTTCCTCATGTCATGCTCCATTCAAAACCATGCCCATCTTCCTGTTGATCACTGTTCTTACTGTTGAACAGAGTCCACCGTGACCAACACAATGCAAAAACAAATGGAGAAAGCAACCCTGGCCCCTGTGAGCTTAAAAAAATGTGTGCCTAAGCTTGGTGCTCTGGTGGACTTTCTAGGAAATGGGAGACAGAAGAGGTTCATTTAAGGCTAAGACCTGGTCAACCAATCTTTCCAAACCAGGGACGTCACTTTTGGGGCAAGCCTTGGGCCAGTCAGTCGAATGCAACAACAGCTCAGAGACTTTGGGTTCAGGCATTTGGGGCAGTTTGGATCTGCATAAAAGCATTTCACAAGTACAATCACTGGCCTGTCAGTCGGACAGGCCTAATTTAAAAGATACTTGTAGATGAAGATGAAATTGCTAAGTAGGGAGGAACTGACCCATGGTATGACTAGCTAGAGTGTGCACAGTTTTGCCTGGCTCTTCTACAAGTTGCATTCAACAAGAATAAGAAATAGGACAGCAAAGGGAATGTGAGTCTGAAAAACAGAGTAAATAACCCAGTAAAATTAGAGTGTAAAAAGGTAAATAAATGGAGAGAGCATATTTTCTGTAAGGATATTTGAAAAGAATTAATTCTGCTTTTTTCAGTGGCACTGTGTAAGTGGTATAGAAATCATTCCAGATACTAAGCTTGATTTTTGGCCTATTTTTCTAAGGCAATGAATGCATTTTGTTTGCCTACTTGTCTTCCCAATAACTTTTGAATAGATGGTTGCTTTCTACCATGCTTAGAAGGGAGGTTTTTTTCAAGAGAGATTCTTGTTACACTGGAAGTGGTCTTCACTACTTCTTTAAAGCAGAAAAATACTTGTAGATGGAGAGAGGTATTTATATATGTATCTGAGTGTGATTTTCTAGTTAGGGGTTGAATTACATCTAAAAAGTGTGAACTATCTCTATAACCTACATTTGTAACTATAACTGTAAAGCTATAGAACTGTATAATCATGTCAGCATCTAACTAAACAGATACATGAAATTACATACATAGTTGTTCATTTTTGAATAAACTTGTTAATTAACTACATAATAAAACCTGAAAGGCTCTGATCTGATAAATGTGAAAACATTTCCAGAGACTCCAGATATCTCCAGGATTGTCTTGAATTTTCTAGAAGGTTATTTCTTCCTTCTTGGGTGCTATGATGAGGAAGTATAGACCTAATGATTGGTGTTTTCTTCTTCTTCTCAAGGTGCTTTCTGTCCATGATAATTCTGGATCCAAGTAAGTGAAACATTAGCTAATTAAATCCCACCGCATCCCTATTAATTCACCTATTTGACAGAAGAAGGAATTTGCTCAAGGCCACAGAAGAAAGCAGGAGCAGAGCTTGGAACAGAAGCCAGATCTTCTGAGTCACAACCCATCTAAATAGCTATTTTGGCAATTTAGTTTGATGCAAAAACAGTTCAGCATTGCTGATAAGATTCTTAAAGAATGTTTGGAAGCAAAAGTTAAACTTTGCAAAATTTAAGTACATTTAAGGTTGCAGTATCAACCAGATCAGCAGGAAAAGCAATGCAAGCTTTAAGGACAAGGATGGTTCCATACCCCTATTCTCCTAGTGTCCCATAGTGACAATCTCCATGCAGCAGGACATAGTCAGAGATCCCCTATTGCAGTCTGCCAGCCGAACACTCTCACAGTTCAGGAAATCCTGCAGGCACTGAAGTTCACCGAGGCTGAGCTCCTCCGTGTGAGACACGCAACTCCTCTTAGACTTGTCTAAATGCAACTCCTGAAAATCAAGAATGAGCTGGACTGTCCCTCTAAAAGGGTGATTACCTCCTCAGAAGACCTTAAGGATTTCCAGTAAACAAGCAAAATTTCTTCCAAAAGATGTTTCAAGTGAAAATCTTTTCCAGATTTACCCTACCTCACTCCACTGTATGCCTTCTTTACCATTTTAATTTTAGACCATGGAATAAAGTTAGAGTGTAGATCTGAGAATCTGCTGAGAAAGGAACCTACCCCTAGCTCCTAAAACACATAAAAAGAGAAGGGGCTGACTTAGCAATTCTTTAGAGCACAGCAACCTCTGTAGCACACTGATGCCCCAAAGCGCTGTCTCTGAGTGTGACAGAAACATCCACATTTCTTGAATACAGAAGAGAGGTGTCAACATTCATGTCAGGAAGGAAACTCTTCCTCTGTGCAGTAGGTATGAAGGAACCCCGCTGTGCTGGTTGCTAGGACCAAGGAAACATGCCTAGTGAGCCAGCAGTGGTACAAGCTGTGCAGGCTACAAGACCGTGTTGGTACTCCCAAACATACACTGGTCTGCAAGAGAGGAGCTTGTGGGACCCCTTGCTGCGTGCAAGTCCCTGACAGCCCAGGGCAGAGCGACAGAGCAAGGGGTAATGGGTAGAAATTGAAACACAGGAAGTTCCACCTCCATATGAGGAAGGAACCCTCTTTCCTGTGAGGGTGACAGAGCCCTGGAACAGGCTGCCCAGAGAGGCTCCTTGTGGAGTCTCCTCTGGAGAGCTCCCAAACCCGCCTGGATGCCACCCTGTGCCCCTCCTCTGGGTGTCCCTGCTGGAGCAGGGGGTTGGACTAGATCTCTAGAGGTCCCCTCCAACCTCAACCATCCTGTGATTCTGTGAAATCAGGCCACTGAGAAGAAATCAGTTTTGTTTTCTGTTACTCAAAAGTGGCAAGCTACCTGCTCTGGTTGTCCCAGCTTACAGGCTCTGCTTCCATCAAGCAAGGCAAGAAGTCTGTCAGGCTTCCTGGAATCTCATTTAATTCAAAAGATGTAGATTTTCAAAACTGTTGAAAGAGCTGAATTTTAGTGCTGCCTCCTTTCTTTCGTTCTTTTTTTTTTTCTTCTCCTGAATAGTCTTGTCCTGCCTGTTCCTTAGCCCTGGAAATAGTCCTCCAAGGGCTGCAACTTCTCTTTACAAGTAATATCTTAAGATAATAAATAAACCAGTGAGTAAGGCAATTTCTGCTTTCCTTTGCTGGAGCGGAGGGACCCTGTCACTAAGCAGCCCTCTGCAGTTCAGACTAATGCAACCAAAACATTTGGGTCTGTGGATAAAGGTATATCTGTTTTACTTATACTAAATTCAGTCTTTTCTGAATAAAGTTCAAGGGGAAAGTAGTAGCTCTATTCATGCCAAAATGAAGTATATGCTTTTTAATTGCATATGTAAACAATTAACAAAGTTTCTAATAAAGGTTCAGTGCAAGTCATGTGGTTGTTGCAGTCACATCCGAATTGTTTCTTTGTGTAATGTAATCCGTGTCAAGTGCCCTTGGGCAGGAAGCCATTTTAAGCAAGTTGACTAGTTTATCTTACACCTTTATCAGAATGGCTTACCTAAGTAACCAATTCTGCATTTACCTGTGACATCTATAAAGAAATGCTAAGTGGACTACAAGAATAAACAGACTAACTAGTCATCCAGGTGAAATGAATAATTTACAGATAATATCTTTAGTTGTAAGTCAGACGATTTCCCTGCTTCCAGAACACCCAATAAGCAGACCACAATCCCCTCCGCTTATTCTTTATTTGCATTTTCCCAATAAGCATGTTGCAAGACTGATTTTACTCTCTGACCTGCACTTACTCCTCCTTGCCCTGCCAGCAGGACTGCTTTAGATGGCCCCTCTTTTCCTACCCATGTGTTTTCCAGAGTCTCTTCCCGCTCCCTGTCCCTCAATGACTCCCCTTTATGCACAGAAATCCCTCAGCCTCCCTTTCCGAGCTCTTTGGGCTATTTTGAAGGACAGCAAGCAGTGACTGGATGCTCATTTTCGCATTTTCTAACTGTATGATCCATAGTGAGGAAAAAAGAGAGTCTGAAGTAGCTCAGAAGTAGCTGCAATGAAGAATTACAGCATCTTATAACTTTTTTCTTTTAAGATAGCATGGGATCTTGCTCCTGAGAGTGAGCTCAGTTTCCCTGGCAAAGCGTAACAGTGACCGTAGTCAAGAGCTTGTGTGTGAAGACATCTTATCTGGGAGAGCATCATGGGAGGACCGTTTACTCTGCAAAATGATGCCACAGGCAAACTTTGGAGCCCGGGCTGATCTCAACAACCTTCAGTCTATGCAAAAGTGTCCCCTCACGCACCCAGCTTTGTGGGATCACTCTCTACCAGGAAGACAGCAAAAAGCTCCAGAAAGATATTCCTTTCCTTTTGCTAAACGTCACTTTGACCCATGAAAAATATCCCAGCAGTATGTTGCAGGCTGTTCTGGAATTTTCTGTCATCACTCTTGTCATTGACACTAAATAAACAACAGTGCATGAGCCCATCAGCGCTGCTTCCTCTGATTCATTCCCTCTTCGTTCTGCCAGAGATGAGAGGAAGCTGGGAGCCTCCTCCTATTCCATGAACCTATATCCCAGTTGTGTAGTCTGCTGCCTCCCATGGACTTGTTGATGAACATACAAATTTTCATCGAGGACAAGGAAGCTTAGGTAAAGCAAATACGCATAGGGAAAAATGCTGTTGTGTTCCCTGCTGTGTTTTTATTCAGAATGAATAATATTTTAATACCATGTTTGTCTCATTCCAAAAAGCAAAGAAAACAGTTTTGCAGCTGATATATGAAATTAGTGCTATGTTTGGCCCAGTGGAAATACATGCCTCCACAGATAATGCACAGGTGAATAGACAGATCTATTTTCAGTGTGTGTGATACTTTTAAGACTTTGTTGTTCATATGGATCTGTTCCACTACCTTTGTACCACAGGACTACCAGGCAAAGTTTGTTGTGATCAAAGACATAGCTGAAGAGACCTTTCAATGCCATGAAGTTTATTGTAATCTCAACACTATGAAAAGAGAACTCTATTTGGTGAAGATTCCTGTGGGAACATATCTAAGGGACGGAGGCCTTCCCATGGGATGTGACTACAAAGAGCTGAGCTAAAGAAGATAGTGGA
>JAWLRI010000280.1:662136-672249 GCA_034781795.1 Crypturellus tataupa
TGTTCCGTTTGTACCCCAGAATGCAACAGAGTAATACATCTTTTCTGCATGTTAACCTCTTCCCACATGTTCAGCCTACTCAAATGCTTTCATTGCTGCACAGATGAAGTGTTCCCTGCAGGAATGCCTCCCCTTCCTTGGACACTGAAAAGCTGACAAGGAATCATAGTTGAATCATTTAAGCATAAGCTGTCTCCTAAACATTCCTACAGAAGACAAAAAATCAGGTTAAATCATGAAAAAGGAAAATAGAATAGAAAATATTGAAAAGATCATCAAATTCAGATAGTCTCCAAGTGTTCCCAAAATCATGGATGTTGCAGAGGAAGAGAGACCTCTCAGCTCTGCCTTTGCCGCAGCTAGATTCCTTCCCACGCTCCACCACTCGTCAGCCCTCAGTGCTTTGCAGTCTCCCCAGAAATCAGCTTTGCATCATGTGAGGGATTGACAAGTGTCTCCATCTTGGCACCGCAGAAACCACCAGGAGAGGTTGTATTTCCCCTTCTCCCAGATTTCAGCACATTAGCAGAGCCAGGAATCAAAGATGTGCTGAAAGAAATTAGAGTCACCATATGTAAATCAAAGCCATTCCAGCCATAGCTGATGAAAAATACCTACAAGCACCGCTACTGACAGAGTTTGTCAACACCACCGTGAAGAAAAAGGCTCCCTAGTTCTCCTAAACTGTAGCTTGGCATTCCCCTGGGCCACTTTTTCACCTGACAGACCTCATAAATTATGCATAACTCCAAAGTGCTTTTGAAGTGTGAAGTTACCAACCAAAGAAATGAAACAATCTCTGTGAAAAAATGACTTCTTTTAAATCTCTAGACCACCAAGCAAGTTCCTGAAACTAGCCTATATTGTTACAGCACTTCCAGCAACGCTTACAGGTTATAATCTACCTATAGTTTAGAAGTAAAAATAGATGCTTGCTTGTGCGATTTGGTACTCAGGTCAGTTCAGAAGTAGTGCAAGCAGCTGAAAGATCTTAGCACCATGAGTACCAAAATTGCAGGCACTGGGTGAGCCCTGAACAAAGACCAAATGGAAGTAATAAAACATTCTTCAGTAACAAACACTAAGAAGAGCAAAGAAAATTACCACCTGTCTATGCATACAAGGTTTTGCTCCTGCAGCATTAGAATAGATTACAGCTCAACAGTGTGTCTGGATTTCTTAGGCAGATTTGCCTGACTAGTGATTAGATTCTGACAAGAAACTGGTAGCACTGATAGCTTCAAAGGACTCTGCAGATTCCATACAGCACTCCAGATTCACAAGTAGACAGGAGAAAGTGAGTCTCCTGTGCAAACAGAAAGATTCTTGCTGCAGTGTTCAGGAGACTTTTTTTCCCTATTTTTGCAAAAAGTTCTTCACTGTCTTACCATGCAGTGGATGGTAAGATAGTGGTGGGACTAAAACCAGCAGAAAATTTTAGCAAGCCAAGAAGGCCCCTGAGTGCATAAAATGCATATAAATGAAATTATTTGTGGGTTATGTTTTTGTGCTTCTTCAAAATTGTCTTTCTTATATATATATATTATTCCAACTGTACAAAGGTATAGGCTTGTTCTCCTTTTGCTTGTTTGGGATTCATGACTGATTTTTTTCATGTACTGTGCAAATCACCAGAATCCTCTCAGAGAAAAAGTGTGTACATGTGAATAAAAAGCATTATTTGCAATCCTGCTGTGTCGAGTTTTCCCTTCTTAATATGCAAAAGCAAAAGGAGACAAGATCTTTCCATGAATAGAAGGACAATTACTATTGCTGTGTGTCTCAGAGGACCCTCAGAGAATGACCTTTCTTAGCTGAAATAATGACTCTCAGCCTTTTCTACAAGGTGAGTGTATCCTTAGGGCAGCTAATACAGAGCTAGAAAGAGCTGCTTGCAGCTCCCCAGATCAGAAACCCGTTCCATGATCTGTTCCCACTAAGTACAATATCACATCCTAATCTTGTTCAAGTCCAGAGGAGCTACTATGGATTTCAAAGGCTGAAGTGTCTGAACCCCAAAAGGCATTGCTCTAGGAAATAATAGAAAAAGGGAGTAAAAACAGGCCAAATAAAAGGAAAGGCCACAGCTTACAGGGCCCATAGCAATCTTTCTGTGAAAATGACGTGTTTAGCAGTGCCAAGAGGAGAAACTCTCAGCACAGTTCTGGCTAGCTTAGCGAGTGCAACTGGAGCGTCACTGCAGCATGCCCAGTCCCCTCGCTGTTTGGGAGGTGAGCACTGAGGTCCCCTGCTGCCATACCGTGTACCTGTGCCCACCACTGTCACCTCTGCAGCCCCCTTGACCCAAATATTGTTGGGCCTTATGTTGGGCCTTACACTGCAGCTGACAAGAGACCTGGAAAAGAGTTGGATCCAAGACACATTAGGAACCAACCATTAGCCCAGAAAGTAAGCTGGAGCATACCATGAGTCCCTCACTGGCCTGGTTTAAAATCAGTCTGTCTGTCCATCGCACACCATCCCCGATACTGATTCTTTTTTTATGGAATGAGTTATCTGAAATGTTTCCTACAGTAGATTTACTAGTTTAAATATTTAAAAATCGATTAAACTTCTTTCTACTTCAAGAACTGGATCCCTGCATTATTAAAAACATTCCTTGCTCAACTCATTTATCTTTATTTCTGTATTTAGGTCATGGGTTTGGAATATTTTTTGCCCCTCCTCCCTTCTTTGTTTTAAATCTGCATTAAACTGAGTATTAGGGAAAGATGACACTAGACTCTGTGCAATCACTCTCAAAGCTTAGCAAACAACTTGGTTAGTCACATCTTGGCCTTTTCCTTGTACTCTATTGGACTGACTTAGAGGAGGTTCTCTAGGCACATGAATAGGGAGCCATACTTGATCACTGCATTTATTCTTTAAGACCTCTCATAAAACCATTAATGTAAAATATCAAATTTATCTACAGAGCCTGGGAAGAACTCCTTAGAGACTGGGAGAGATAGAGAAAAATGGCACAGTTTTGGAAAGACAAAGAAGGACCGCAGTGATAATGCCAGTACTAAGAATAGAAGAGACCACAGTAATCATTTCATAATGATGGTTCACATTTTATTAACCTCTTAAAATGGGATTTTTAACGGTTTACAAACACTGCTTAATAACAGTCTTGCTTCCCTGTAGTGGAAGAATAATGACCTACTTTTGACAAAACTACGTTTTTTCTAAGTCCCAAGGAACAGCCATCTGATGGTTCAAGCCTGAAAGATGAATCAGATATTTCTGAGGTCTGTTTTTAACTTTGCATAACTCAGGGGAAATCATTCAACCTCTCTGATCCGATTTCCTCATCTGGGGAAATGGGAGAGTTACTGCTCAGATGGAGAGACAGTGAAGATGCAAGTTTTGCAAAGTGCTTTATGAGCAGGAAAAGGGGGATCTGTATTGCATCAATGCAAAGATTCAATCTGTGTAATTTTTAGTACCTTGTTACTAAATAAGCACAGTCTATCACTGCAAGCCTTTGGCATGTATAAGCTCATCCCATAGGCTGATGAATCTGAGGCATACCACTGGAGCTGTTGGAGACAAACTCACCGTTAATGGTGTGTCCCAGATCTACATCTTCTTAGGTCCTTTGCTAGCTCTTTTTCACTTGGGGATTTTGCTTTCAGGAAGGATAAAATGTTCATTTCTATTGGGCTGTGCATTCTGGAACCCAGAAGAACACACTGATCTCCCAAACCCACCTTTCAACAGCAGAACTACAAATATTCGTGGCTCACACTTCAGAAGTGGCTACAGAGCTAAAAGCTGGGTCTGGATGTTAGAAGGTTATTTTTGTTACAGACAATTATATTTGCAGTTTTGCATGGACATGAAGATAAATCAAAGTATATAGTTTGTGGCAAAAGAGAGCACTTGTGGGACTCTGTTTCGAAAGACTTCTCAATGAACTGGGTCACCTTCAGGGGCAATGCTGGTAGCTGTCAGTGGTGCATACCACGCTGGATAGGCAATTGGTTTGGTACAAAATTAACAAAGGTGAGATTAGCAGTACTCCTTGCTTATGTACTGAGGGCCTGCCTTAACATCTTTCTCCTGAGTAAGGAGGATAGCTCATCAACCAGATCAACAGTTATCAAGCCTTGCAAATGATAACCCTAAGACTTCTCCATGGGAAGATACACATCCGGGGACAGATGGGCTAGACAACCCTCTCTGCCCCCAATTGTGTTTATCTGGCGCACACAACATAGAGCAGGGAATCATTGGCGTAATTTATCTGCTTTTCCCCAGTCAACGCTGCAGCCTGCATCTAGTCCTACTGTCCTGTAGTTTCTAATTGCTGACCAGAAATTGCTGTGAATATTTTAATTCTTATTGTTAGAACCTCTTGGACTTGGAGCTGTAATCTTGAAGAGGAAAGCAGCTACAAAAAAATAAAGCAGATGAAAGTTTTCATGCAGAAAGGAAATGAATGATTGCTCTTGCATAAAAACAAAGCAAGCTATAAATCATCCCTCCAAGCCAAGAGATGGAAATTGCAAAACAAAAGACACCTCCCAATACAAACAAACCAAAATCCTATGATCACCTTTGAGTACAGCCAACTCAAAGAGCATGACACAGAGCAGCTGGAGGCGTTCTTTACCTCGTCAGCAATAGCTACCTTGCAAGAGGTACAAATAAGAGGTAAGTCATTTTGACAAAAGTCAGACAATAGCAAAGAAAACAAGAGTTACAGAGCCAATATGGAGCCCCACTTAGTTTTTGAGTAGGTGCATTCATCCTTCATGTGCTTCAGGCACTGAAGGAATCTGCTGCCTTTAATGGCATATCCACTTTATTGGAAGTTGTGAAGGGTCACTGTATTTTCCTGCAGATTATTCTAGCCACTGTATAGCAGGTAATTTATTGTGTATAGGCTATAGAAAATGCCTAATAGCATACAAGCATATATCAAATACCCTATAACTGCATGTAACTATTCTGTAGCATATAGCATTATACATCAATGTGTAGACAACTACAGAAAATAGGTAGGTGAACAAGCTGGTCAGCTGCATTTTTCACTACAACTCTCAGAGCTCTAGGCTCTGTACTCTAGGCTCCTAGAGGAGAAGGAAGATTCAGATTCATGAACAAGTCAACCTCAGGTTTTGCTGGAGGAAGATCTGTTGATTGGAATAGTTTTCTTTCTTGAGTTGTAGGCTACACATGGCCAGGCTTGTAGGAAGCTTTTGGTTAGTGTTTCTGACCACAGGCTCACAGCTATCTCACTGACTCAATGAACTCTTAGTGAAAAACAACGAGAAGAAAAAAAATTGCTACTGATCTTCTGAAAACTTTGATATTAACTATAAAAGAAAAAGAAATAAATGAGGAACCTGTGACAAACAAATATTTGTGACAGTTTGATTAGCACTTTGTGACTTTGGGGTTCAGTTTGAGAGGACATGAAGTTTCACGCAAAATGAGGCCAGATTTTGTTATACCATGAGGCATTTCAGGAAGGAGTGGTTTTGACTTTTGTTTCAGATTGGTTCATCTGAAATGGAAAAGTCTGTGAAAGTCTAATGTAAGAAGGGGCGTCAGTGTGTCAATCTCTGAATATCTGAGACAGCGTCTCATATGCCTCTGTACGAAAAAAATAAAACCCTGTCATGCCAGACTTGTTACCTTCACTTCCTTCTCCTTTTCCTCTTTCTTTCCTTCATGATTTAATCTGACTGTTAGGCTTTACTGATATTGAATAACCCCGTGGCTCTCTTGCATCCACTATTCACTTCCACTGAGCTACATGCAGTGTCATCCTTTGCCAATGAGGACATCACAGTCTGACCTTTCGTGCTTATTACTTCAGTTGAATCTTTTACTAATTTAAATAAAAGATATATTTTACTTTGTAGTTTACTGTTCATTTATATAAAATTCTTAGCTTTGGATAAAAGATATTTAATGAAATCTGCATTGCCTCCATTACAGATTGGCAGTCTGTAATGTCTTCTCATAGAAGTCTTCCCAAACATATGGAGTCTGTAATTGCACCTGAAACTGTATGGTTGTGATATCCCTCAGTGACACAGAGTTAAATCTAAATATAGATACTTGTGATGATACTGTCTATCCACTAAACATTATTCAGGCAAATCTGTCTCCATCCACTGGCTTCTCCTCAGCAGTGGTCCTAGGGAGGAAATTCTGGGTGACATAGTAGTGCTCTTATGCTTTAACAGGGAAGTGAGAGGCAGCTGAAATATGTTGTCTCTCTGCCCGTAGGTTCATGGCAATTCTTCCACAGATGGATTGTTATATAATGACTTTACTGTAGAGTACTGTATGATTACTATTCTTGAGACACTAAAAAAAAAAAAAAAAAGAAAAAAAAAAAGAAAAATCAGATAATAATGCTTAGTCCTAAGCAGTTATAAGGCTTTGCTTCAATATGCTGGAAATCCTTTACATAGCAGAAGCCTAGGACACATGTAAATATAATTTAGATTGTATCTGACATCAAAAATGGTACAAGAAATCTGCTCATGAGGGGAATGAGTCATAGCAGAATCCAGTAAAGCTGCCAACTTCTTCTTAGGAGGAAATTATTCCCCCACTCTCAAAACTAAGCAAAGAAAGACCCCAGAAAGAAGTAGACCCACCTTGGTTACATGACACATGCTGTTGCAGGGCTTTCTGGAGGTCCAGAAGGGAAGGATGCAGGGAGAGCAACTTTCAGTACAGCCATTGCATAAGGCTGTAGGGGTCTGCAGCCTTTCACACATCTTGTTGTGAATATTGTACACATACCTCAGCAGATTGGTGCACCCAGAAAGGATGTGGAGAGAGAGCAGATACCTCTGAGTTTTGTCTCTTTTTTACAGAGGCTAAAATTCACATCCTCATGCAGGAACAGTGGTTGCTGGAAGCTGGTGAGAGCCTGTCATGGCCATAATTATGAAGCGACTAGAAAATGGTCTCTTCATGTGAGTCCAAATTCAATCACCACCTTGTATCTCTAATGTGGAGATGAATGTGACCCTGTACCCAGCTACTATCTCTTCCTTGTTAAATGTCAGGGATGTGCTTGGAGCTGTACAAACTGGAAAAATAAAATGAATCCCTATTTTGGTGCTACTGTGCTCACAAAACTGTTTTGCAATACTGTAGGGACTTATCCTAAATAGTTTACTGTCTTAGAATGTATGTGAGAAAATATGTAAGAAAGACTAATTTACCCACCAGTATCTGCATGAAGGCTGCCAGCAGAACCTGCAGTAAGACCACCAGACACTTTCAGTTATCTCCCTGAGTTCTCAACCTCTCTAAGTTTCAAAACATTCACTTTTTGAGTTAAAATTGTTCATCTTTGCTTTTTGGACAGAAATGAATTATTTTAGTGAGCTTTATCCCTTCAGCAGTTACTGAGTTATGGAACAGTAGAAAAAAAAACTGCATTTTTTTTTTAAAAGCCTAAACAATCACAAAAAAACAGCTGAGCTCTAAGAAATAAAAGCTGGCGAAGCCCCAGTTCAGCTTCGAACTGACTCTTCTGCCAGTCCTTGCTCAGGAGAATAATTTACCATGGACAGAAAGTTGTGTATGTGCTCACATCCCCTTCAGGTCAGTGCTAAAGCTATAGTTAAGTATGCGATGAAGTAGTGTGTGGAATGGGCACGGCTTACCGAATTGTGACCTGGCTGTTTTTCTTATCTGAGAAATAAAATAGCTAGGCAGGAACAGGAGATACATTTCAGAAGTAGGTTCCCAGAAGGCGGAAGAGAGAGGCTAAGCCTACAAAGACTAAAGCCTCCATACACTGAAAGCACGATTATTGCTCACATGTTATTGCTGCAGTTACGGAAGTCACTGAGCCACAGAATTTGGAAGGTAATGAAAGGATGGTCACTTCGGTGTGTGGGTGTACTGGGACAACACTGCCTTCACAACAGTGTTGGAGAACCACACTGGCAAAGACAAAGAATATCACTAGGTGTTTTTCAGTCTTTGGATCCTCCCAGGGAGTCACTGAGTTACAACCAGCAACCAGCTCAACCCATCAGCTCTGAACTACAGAGAAATAATAAAGCCTTCCTAAATTACTGAAATGCAAATACGATATTTGTCTATGGAAACCTAACACTTCAGTTGATATAATGTCTCTTATTGCTTATTGTTTTTATTACACAGTAATGATAAATGAGAACATAAAGCTAACGTCTATCTCTTATTTGTATTAAAAATAGACCATATTAATGTATTATCTAGAAACTCTGTAATACATAACATCTAGTTTTCCATGTAAATTTTTGATGGAAAAGAAATCTTGAAGAGCTTGAAGATTTGTAAGTGATTGACTGGTGGGATCTGTTTTCCCAGGCAAGCAATACATTTCAGGCTTGCTTCATTCTTGAATAGGGATGTGAACCTATTTTTGTCAATCTAACATGAATTTTAAAATAATAGTACTTTCTCTCAGTCTATAAGATTCTACTGGATAGTCTGCTTTATTTGGAAACCACAAGGTGTATTAAAGAAGCTAAACATGGTACCTGATGTGAACTTGTTAGCTAATATGACCTAAGAGAAGGCAGTATCGTGTTCATTACTGAGCTGGTAGCAGGAGGTCACATTGTAAAGTCTGCAGGACCCAAAAGCTATGTGAGCAAAGTTTTCCTGTAAAACGGAGACACATTAACTCAAGGTTCAGAGTACAGAGCAGATGTATGAATGGAAACCTCTGATTAGGGATTGCAAAAAAGAGGTTAATGTTTAGCCAACTTATCTGCTGACAAAACATTGCCAAAGATCTTCCTTAGGTTCTAATTTCTAAATGTTACACAGCACAGGTTGGATATCACGAGGCCAATTTTGACTGGGCCTTTTCAAGCCAAGAAAGAG
This sequence comes from Crypturellus tataupa, assembly GCA_034781795.1. Lineage (NCBI taxonomy): Eukaryota > Metazoa > Chordata > Aves > Tinamiformes > Tinamidae > Crypturellus > Crypturellus tataupa. The sequence continues at coordinate 671,002 of JAWLRI010000280.1, forward strand.
TGTAACAGGTACACTGCCAAGTATATTTTCTTTAGCTTTATTTTGTCTGTTTTTCAGTTCTATCTGTCTTCCCTGTTCAATAATGTATATGAAGTATCTGTTCTTTCAAGTCCAGGGAGATGTAAAAGGGGTTAAACCCCATTTCAACCTTGTGTGTGCAGTTTAAAATTGGTTGATAAATAGTTCCGAGCAAACAAATTAAAACCCTGTTTAAGACTGAGTTCAGAGATGAGCGTGCACAGTGCTGCTGTTGGCCTCATCAGCCTTGCATACAAAACACCGCTGTTGCTTTTCGTGTTTGAAGCAACAACAGCACATCACTGCAGCACCCTAACTTCAAATGCTCACGCTCCAGGCATTCCCAGTTCATCTATAAGGCAGTGGGAGGGTTGGAAAAGGCCAGAATAATGCTGAAGGAGCGTCATATTGTCATGTCTCCAGGCCTGCAGCTTGAGTGATGGCCTATGTGGTGCACCTGAGGAGTGTTGTGAGCACCTGCTACAAGAACAAGATCTGGCAGTGCGACCCCCTTGCCGAGTCAGGCTCAGCCCAGAGGTGTAAGAGAGAGTTATCCCTCACCTCTTTGAAGGTTTTTCCAGGGATTTCTTCATGTCATGACCTGATCTGGGCCAGAGACAGGGATGCAGGTCCAAACTCCCATCCTGACTGATAAGTCAGGGCACTAATCCTAAGCATCAGAAACACTGCACAAAACCATTTTACTTCTATGAGGTTTTTACTGACTTTCTAGTTACTGTTGGTTTTATTTTACTGTCATCCCTCATGCTTATCTCACTGTGCAGTTTCACAACCTTTTGGGATTCCTGCAGAAAATGGGACTGGCTTGAAAACCCATTCATGCTGTTTCACAAAAATCTCTTGAAGCTGGATCCAATGATAGGGTGGAAAAAGAAAGAAAACTCTAGGATGGGGGAAAAAAAGAAAGTGGTTAACTGTCCTATTCTGTGTGCATGGAAAGTGGAAATGCTATTTTACCTGAAGTAAAAGTAGCCTGGATCCATCTGTGTTCATTTAATCAAAACTGCATCAGCATTAAGAAATGTCAATGAATCAGTTCCTTTATTAAGCTGCTACTACTGGTGTCACCTTCAAAGAAAGAATTTCACGGCAGCAGTCATCCCTGGTAACTGAGTAGCTGGGAGACAAAGGACTTTTTAGGATAGTGGTGACACTCTCTGAGATATCCTTTCAGTGTGGTTCATCATCTTGAAGAAGTTGGAGCTGGAA